>JAQGAE010001873.1:0-20355 GCA_034696685.1 Julus scandinavius | reverse complement strand
GTTGGTGTTTTTATATTTTGAATACCAACTCGAATTTTTTAAATGGGCTCTTGTAATTTTGATGGTTTGTGTATTAGCGTAACGGGTGATTCCGTATTGTGCTCTTTGAGTGTTATAGTCATTAAATAAATAAATAAATAAATATGGGTATATATATTATATATGAAAACATGGTTTTCCGAGATATTGCAAGCTTTGGCCTATATGTAATTAAGTATTAATGTTCCATTATAAAGCTGTGATAATATTCCAAGGAATATTTTCGTGATATTGTATATGGACATTTCTTGGACATTCTGCATACCAAACACGCATTTCCGAACACGTCAACAGTTGTCATTCCAACTGTCTTTAACAAAATGAAAAACTTTATTTTTGCAAACTTAACTTTTACGCGAAATAATGTCGTTTTTTCCCAAACTTTCCAACTTCCAATTCACGCGTGCGGGATACAAAATTGTGGAATGCAAACACGTGCCATTCCTAACCATGCAGGTTCGAAGAAGGGACAATAAATCGGTCACGGATATATAATTTGAAAATTTCCTAACTCGCAGTCCGTCACATATATCTATCTATACGTGCTCTCCTAACCAGGTATATAACGTGCGAACGTTCACCATGCACCAACTTTTTCGCAAAATATCCCTCGAGACGCAGTGCAGTGCAGTGTTGCTTGTGCACGTGCTGGCGCTCTAAGCCTAACCAGGCAGCGTACGGGGGGAGCTTGCAGTTTTGTAGTGTATCGTGTAAATCCTTTTGTGAAGTGGTACGCGTGCGAGCAACGTTTAATATATATAAATATATGTATGTGGCGACGGTGGCGGCGTTCTGTTCTAACTAGAACTAGTTAAAGAGTGGAACGGAAGTGGGTGTTTCGCGTGGGGATGACCGTTTCCGTCTCGCTTTTCTATTTGATGTCGCTGGGGGGCGTTTCGTCAATGTTCTTCGTTTTCGATCCCACCTTCATTTAATGCCGCTACGAAGCTCTGGTCGGGACTATTGTTGAAATGGGTGCCGTATACTAACGCCTATGACGCTACTCCCCGTACTGGTGTGTTACTCTAAGTCAACCCTTTCACCGCCGATGTCGCCACGCGCCTGGCCTGCGTTACAACTCGATGACCATACTGCCATTTTCTGCTAAATCTGCATGGCGCATGCCTAGACTGCGGTTGTCGGTAAATTTCTGCAAGTTTTTCCTCAAATTTTCATCTTTTTTCACGTTTTTTTGGTTTTTTTCACTGAAGGGAAATTGAAATCCTGCAGGAAAATTCAAACTTGCAATATTTTTTCCTGACGCTGGGAAAGATAAAATACGCCAAATGCCAGTTTGAAACACGGATTCAACAAGTGTTTTCTCGCGTTTGCAAAATTTCAGTGAACGTTTTTTTATCTATAATTCCGTGAATCGCGAATTTTTATCCGGTGCCTATATACATACGACTTTCAACGCCGATAAAAAGTTTGCCAGCAGAAAAATTCCGTTAATAAACTGTTTCTCTAAAAGTTTTTCAAAAGTTCAACATCGTGATCTCGTAAAACTTCTGAAAATACAAAAAAAAAAACTTGTCTAAATTCCCTGTATGAACTCCATAGCTATACTAATGTCCACGCATTAAGCGTGAAAAAAGTTGTATTTCCAAATTAAATTTAAAAAAAAGTTTGTCATTAAAAAAATCCATTGGAATAAATTCCTGCTTATTGATGCATACAAAATTCGCTTTCTCGTAAAAACTTCATTCCGTATTTCAAGTACTATTTTTTTTCCCTAACAAAAACAAAAATGAAGAAAACTAGAAAATACTTTCATGAGAATATTTTTTCTATGGAATTTTAAATCGATAAAATTTCAATTCGGTGATAATTAACATTTATATAGTGGAACATCTTTCCATAAAACCAGAAAAGCTTTTTGGCTATAAAACTTTTCCTGCATCTCAACAGATTTTTCAAAAAAACATAACAGGGTTGTTTTTGCAACATTTGTTAAAAACACAAGTGTATAAAAATCACGAAAATTCTCGTTTGAAAACAACGTCCCATGTGATAAGGCAACCGAAATTGAACACTACATAATTTTTCGCGTTTGTCTGCCTAATCAAAACATAAACTTGAAAAAACAAAACCAAAAGCCGCGTTATAGTTGAGCCACATCACGTGAACGCAAAACCACCTCCCCAAACCTGTGACGCCGTTCCTAAACTTTCGTGACGCCCTGTACCGCCATCGTAACCCATAGCAAACCTCCACACATGTTCGTCCAATTACAAAGCCTTTTAGCTGTGGGCCATTGGCACTGGCAGCTCACTTGTTGCGACGCTAACGTCGCGTAAGCAAGCAACTTTCTCCCAACTTTTCCCTCGTTTTTCCGGGCATTAGTGTCGTGTTAGTGCGGCCTTAGTGGACGCTGCCACTAGCCTTCGCTTCGGCCTATGTTCTCAACGTATTGGAAAAAAAACTACGGTGGTCCATTAGAACCGCTACGTTTTCGGATAACGTTTCATTGAGGCGCCAGCCGTACCGTGTCTCTCAGGTGTAGAATGCCGCGATCGGCTAGTCTCCAGCCGCCAGCCGCCAGCTGATCGTTTCGCGTTCTATATATTCGCATCGTGAAAAACGCTCCTTTTTTTCTCTCTCTCTCCATCCTCACCACCACCAACACCACCATCTTTTCCTTTTCGAAAACTATCGATTTTTCGCTTATTTTCGCGCCTCAAATAGTTCGCCATTTTTCTCAGTTGTGGATATATAAGTGTGTGTATCTGTGTGTGTGTGGAAGGTACGCTCAGTTGCCACGATCAGTGTTCGGAAACTAAGACTGGGTTAAATTCCGAGCCGCCAGCGTTGGATTTTCGTAGTAAAAATCGCAATATTTGGAATATTACTGCCATAAAACACGTTTATAGAGGGCATAGACTGGTGCAGCGTGTGTTTTGGGTAGGGGCGCGAAAGGCACAGCTCATCGGCATTATAATTTATTCTTTAGGGGAGCCGGTCGCCATTGGCTGGTGCGCGCCGAGAGGCGTGGTCCCATTGGCTGACGTTGTTTACCGAGACAGACAGCCGATATTTTGTGACTATTATTGTAAGGCTCCATTTGGTACGAGGTATAAAAGATTCGGTTTTACTGTTGCTAACAAATATGGTGTAAAATGAGTTCAAATTTTATAGACAGTATGTTGCCCAAGTATCAGTCGGAGGCCGGAGCGGGCGCGGTGGTCGGTTACAATCCCCACCAGCCACGGATGTACCCTTACGTGAGTGTGCCCCACCAGACGAGCGGCACCGCCACCGGCTGTCCGCCCTACTGCTCAAACCCAGAAATCGCCAAATCTTGCCGTTTTTCCAACGAAACCAGTTCGGACACTGCGGCCAACTATTCACTCAACCTCCAAAACTGTTCGTCCACCCCCAGCATGGTGTCACCGTCACAGTTCTACCACCACCCGGGATCGGACGCCAATTCCTTAAACCCGTGTTCACAAACTCCGGCCAGTACTGCCCCCGATATTCCGCGCTACCCATGGATGTCCATTACCGGTGAGTTTGACCAGTGATCGTTGACGCTGATACGCTATCTATATATACCATTCATTATAGGAGATATTTTGCAATATATAATTCTAATGTCACCCTTGCATACTATCCTCCCCCCTCCCCATACCCAACTTTCCTAATGTCGTTCTGTCAGGTTCAACTTTGACCCCCATGGTGTGTGTTATGTGGTTGATGATTACCTTTATTTTTCTCACGTGATCTATACATCTCTTCACCTCCTCCCACGTATAGCCACTCGACTATCATTCTTGTTCTATTTGAAATACAGATTTTACTTAGTTTTGTCAGGTTCAACTTTGACCCCTCCCCCTCCTCCTTCCTCTCAAGTTGTTGGGCATTTGGTGGTATGTTTATATATTTCTTTCTTATACCTTACTACTACATCAGATTAAACATTTCCAAAGCACAGTGCTCTTGAAATTATGTAGGATTATTTAATGTTTTAACATTCTGTTAATTCATGTTCAGTATTAACCCTAAATGTTCCCTGGATTTTATAAGCTTGCCATTTTACACCATATATATATGGAGGTATTGGGAATTTGTAATATTTTTTTATCTATACATTTTGTTAGAATAAGTAAAATTAAAAATAAGCTGAAACAAGTATGATTTACTTATCAATCAATTTCTTGCCAAATACAAGTTTGCAAATTTGTGATTACCTATATCCAGTAAACTTTGGTATTATTTACTAATCCTTGAAAGGTTATGTAACATGACCCTGTGGTATTTATCCACAATGTTCCACTTTTATCCCATTGCTTTTGAAAGTGTATACAAAATTCATGAAGCTTTGGCTATCTTAATGGATCACCTGTTTCAACTTTGACCTCATGTTTGGAGCCCCATTCTGACCACCTTCCAATATTTTCCTCGATGCTAGTCCAGTTGTATAACTGATGTAATTTCGGTTTTGTTTCAGACATATCAATTCGTGGCCTATAGCTTTCAACTTTGACCTTTTTTGGCACCAAAAGTTCTGTTTCGGTTACATATAGTGGGTACACCTTCCCATGCCACAACGTGTCGCAAAAGCACGTGTTTCTGTTATTGTCCTGCTTTTACCCCTCCCAGAATCCCTCTCTTCGCATTCCACCCTATATAGCCATTACCCTTACCCCCACTATACCAGGCAATTATTCCCCCTTTGCTTTATAGTCAACGTAGAAAATAGTATGCCCCCATATAAAACCATCGCATTATATATACAGTATAACCAACCCCATTATTTTTATTTGTTGCATTACATAAACCAAAACCTCCAATAATTTTCAGTAAAATGTTTTTCAGAAAATTCCCTAAAATTTTTTTTGTTTGTAAAGTTTTAAAATTTGCAACAGAGTTTATGAATAATTAAAGAGCAGGTATACATTGAAATAAATAAAAATACATAATGGCCATAAAATTTCATAGTTTTACAAATACGCCAAATTTATGAAATTTTAAACGCAATATATGAAATTGAGCTATATAGAGGGAGGGAGGGGATAACACGTGCTCCTAGACCACGTGATCGTCGACTGCTGTTCAGTATCAATGCCTCATTTGAATTTATGTAAATTATCGTCGTGGGAAAAAGGGACGTTCGTCCATGTTTTGAAAATATTGGTGGGTGGGTGGAGGGGAAATCCCTCTGAAAACTCCCGTTAAATATATTTTTCCGAGATTAAAACCACGTAATGGAAAGGCGTAATGGAGATTAGATTACAGGCTGTTAAAATGCTAATTATTACCTATAGCTTTAAAGTTCCACCCTTAATGAGCCCAAGAATGGGTCACGTGTTGAGCGACGTTGGGGGAGGGGGTATCCCGTGTTTGCGACACATGCGCTCTTTCTTCCTCATAATTTCCGCCATTTTGACTTCGGTTTTAACCACTATAATGCCAGCCAGCCCTAGCAGGCCTGTGTTATACTTGTTATTGACATGCCACTTTATACAGCCTTTCGTATATTTATGAGGGGCCCTCGTTCTTCATTTCCTCCCCTTATCATCCTTCCCCCTAACACGTACAATTCAATGTTAATTTTCTATTAGACCTATAAGGTTTTTAAACGCGGATTATATTATTTGCGCATATTTTACGCAGTCGTGTCATAAAGTAATTAATCATAGTTACATTTAATCGTCATTTATTTCTAACGGAGCATGTACATGATGTACAGGTCAATCAAGTACATGGCAACATATTGATTAATCACTTTATAATATGTGCCACTTAATGCATGTAATCGACGATTAACAAACAATAGTAATGACAGTTGATAACGTCAGCGTTAATCGTCGGATAAATTGGGTTTGATATAAACGAAAATTAATGGCGGTCCCAAACCTTCATAAAATCATATTTTGTAAATTTAAATCTTAATATCAGAAATTGGTATACTATATAATGCATGCACATCCTTATTACAAATTGAAACACTTATTAGAAATTGAAACAATGTATCCTTATAAATCGGATTTACATAATTTAGTTTGATAAGTTTAACATTGTTATCAATTGAGCTTGAGCGCATATCGTCTATGTTGTAATCATGGGATTATTACTAAATGTAATTAATAAGTTATGCAGTATATTAGTTTATTCGATTAAACTTAATCGACGATTAATAATGGTTTATTGCAACATGCATTATTGCATAAATATAATTTACAAATCGAAAATAAAAATACATCTAATTATGCTACTTAATAACCATTAAGCTATCAGTAATGTCGGTATGGTCTTTAAATTATACCCTCAAATTTTCACTTGCCATGTGTACAGTTTTGAAGTGTTGTATACGAAAAAGGGGGCTCTGAGTCATCTATGCTAATTTCATCTCATTATGGATGAGTATTTTTGACCCTGTCGGCCATTATTATTATATATTATGCATGGATCCAGCCTGCGTTTCTCCTCCCTTCATGGATAGACCCTGCTGTTATATAGTGCACAATTTCCAGGGAGAATTAAGCGAGTAACCGAAGCATCAGGCGTGAAAATATGCAAATAATATTTTTCCCTGAATATGGATTTGCCGTTAAAAACGGCTGTAGAAAACATTTACGACTCGATGTCATGTTTATGCCGAAATTTGCGAAATATTGCATATGAAGAAAATCAATCGAGGTGTTAAGTCCGCCACATGGATTTATTGACATGCAAAAGGCCTGTTTTTTTTTTGTTTTTGTTTTTTATATTTAAAGGTAGTATAATAATGTTTGCATGCCTACATAACGACACAATAACAATTATTTCATTTGCATGGGAACTGTGCGCCCATAAATGTTGTCAGTGAAAAATGTCACGCTCGTTCGCAGTATTGTTGTTGCGTAAATGGCCCCCGAAATTATCATTATCATTATTATATATCTAAACAAAACATTATTGTAAACGGTTAATGGTATTCCCTGGCGGATTGCTACACATAACCCTTATATACTTTTAGATGCGTTTTCCAGATATCAAAACATGCTATTAAACTCCTATCAACCTAGGCCTATTGATGTAATAAAACTTTATTTTTATAGACCCTTTCCCGGTGCATAGCTATGGCCTATTACCATTGAACGTTTTGGATTTTATTAGGCCTACATAATGCAATATTGGATTATTATGAACTGTTAAATATAATTCTGAGCATCCGCAATATCGCCATTCACAAGTGTGCGGACCCTCATGTGTTGGGCACACTGCATGGTATGGGACCATTGAAATATATCTCATCATATACAGATTATGATTGGCATTTTCAAGTATATATTTCATATTTTATATTTAAGACAACGAGCTTACACAAATCATCTTACCTATACCTTATCTTCAAAACTTAATATAAAGTTTACTTCCATATCTAAAATTCTTGGATTATATATCGCGATAAAAATATATTACCAAATTATGGCAATCAATTGGAATATAAATTGTGTAGCCACACATCTTTATACATGCATGGTGTCAAACTTTACCTGCAAAAAGCAACTCCTTTAACGAATAATAATGTAAACTTTAACCAATATCAACATAAAATTTTCTATAAGATAATATTGGGCTATAATCAAATTATTCTACAGTATATATATACTGCTATCATATTCAGATTATGCTGAATAAATCTGAAAAGTATAGGCAGCCCAACATTCAGAAGTGCCCAATCTATAGAAGTGCCCATCAATAGGGGGTTTGGTGGCACCAGTGCACCGTGTATTATGCCCCTTGTAAATAAATATATATGCCGTACTAAAAATTGTCTTTATGAGTCGTAAACTAAACCAATTTAAACAGCGGGAAGTGCGAAAGGACAGGTGGGGTTCACTTCATTCACCCATAGTCATATACGTCACCATTTTTAAGACAGTTTTTGAGTGTTTTTTTTTTGGGCCTGCAAAGGTTCCTCACCTCGCATTTTTGTACACCCTAAACTCTTAGCCATTTTCGTCAACATAAGATAACCCGGTGTAAGCATTTGCCCATTGCGCTCAATGGGTGTGTTGGGATCACCATGAGCTTTTAAATTTAATCGACCGTTAAACTATTGGATGTTATACACGTTCTTAAAATTGCCGACCTTTGCGGTTTTTTTTATGGATGCCCTGGTCCGGAAGTGAGGGGGCGCGTGCGTTTCGTGTCCTGGTCACATGATCATTGACCAGCAGGGTAATGTTCGAACGGGGGCCTTCTTACAAGTTCATTTTAGTCCTTTACCTTGGCCTACAGCCACTTCCCAAAATGATTATTGCCTCGTAATATTATATTACTCTGCTTTTATCTTTATGGCGACCATTTGAATTTTTAGGGGTATTCTCCCTTTCCCCTTTGAGTCTGGTTTACAAATCTTGTTGCAATTTGGACCTGCAATGCCAATTGATGACTGTTAACTCGTATATACATCTTATATATCACACACAATATATAAGCGTGTATAACGGTATACTTGTTTTAAACTAATATATATATATATATACGAGTACTTAATTAAGACGTATATAAGATTTTACTTCCCATTTAGATATATGGCGGCAATGAAAATGGTGGGCATGGAATGCATCTAAATTGCTGTATAATTTTATTATTTTCTATTATTACTAAAAGCTGCCTCTTATTTTCACCTCTATTTGCACGATAAGGTGTTAATAAATATTTTATACGGTCGACCAACCTGGAAAAAAGGATACGTTCATGTTTATCTGTCTATATTACATTATTTTATTTTAGTATAATCTTGGAATACATGTACAAATTATATATTTTATAGCCATGGAAAGTTTGGATGTCTTCGTGCAATTTATATAAAACACTTCTTTATAATAAGTACAATAAGAAAATAATTTGGAACATATTAAAATCTAACAATTTTTTATACTCAATATGTTATAAAACTTAATTTTGAAATTTTTTGGCTTTTTTATGTGAAAACAATTTTTTTTTGTATACATGAAAATACATGTTTTGAAATAATTTAGCCTAGATAATATATACTGTATCTAGGCTAATTTAATAATGCAATGTTGTTATAATACAAACTGGGAGGTTTCTGAATTTTAACATGTGTTTGGCATACAAATATATAGTGCATGGCGGGTTGCACCAAACTCCGGTTAGGCTCGTCAGTTAACCTAATTTTAAAAGAATATATATTTAATCGACGATGCATTTTAAACGTCACTAACCATTAGTCGAAATATTTATATCCTTCAAGAATTTTTTTTGGGGGGTGCAATGACATATTTCTTAACATTTTGCTATTTTTAACATGACGTAAAAAAACATTAAAAAGGTTTTTATGGGTGCGTATACCACTTAGAAGGATTTAGTTTATTGTTATCAATTATTATTGAATTTTTATTTTATGGGTAAAAATTAATGAAGTACAGCAATTATTATAGACTGTATATGGCATGCATAAAGAGGCTCGCCATTATATTTTCAATGACCGTGATTCTATATATGCGTACATAATAGTAGCTTATCAAGTGCACTAATTTTCATTTATGGACTGTTTTCGGCTGTATAAAATAGTTTTATCATTCACAACATTTGCTGGGCAATCCCGCTGTTTTATTGAGTAGTTTTATATAAGATTTCGTTGGCGGTTTCAAGCGCACATTCACTGTATTCGAGACGCCATATTGCATTTCTGCTTTCGTAGGCCTATAAACACGCTATACGTTTTTGCGTATGCGAATTTTCGAAACAATAATATATACACGATGGGATAAAGTATTCGCGTTTTTTGATAAATGCATGATTTTTTACCTTAATCGCAACTCAACGAAGCGGTAAGACATGTACAGTCGGATGATTATTTGGTGCTATCATACGGCGCTTCTTCTTCGTCTTTTCTTTATTGGACGCCATCTTAAATATTTTCGGCTATATAAAGATGGAGGATGGGATTCCGTGAGCAGCGTATATGATACGCACTATTATGCGAATTTTAACAAATCAAGTGGATTATCGTGATTGGATATATATTTACATGCATGTGGAATATATAGTATTTCATTAAGCGCGCATTATAATATTTAATTGAGAAAAAATGAATCATAACGATTTGTGCTGCCTATATCTATAATGGATTATTATGGTAATGTTATATATTATACTTTTATGAATTATTTTCGTTTTATATTTTTAATATAAGATTTAAGACTTATTTATATTAAATAACGATTTTTTCGATTTTTCGTATTTTAATAACGTTTCAGTTCAAAATTCCGTATTTCCAACTGAGTTATTATTTTATTTTATTATAGTTTTAAAATAAGGCATGTATGCTATTTTATATAGAGTTTAATATAAACGTATACATGACAATATATGCTGTAAATACATTTTATATGCGTGATTAAAATATAAAACGTAACATTTATATCCGGGTGAATTTTTTAAGTTTTACCTATTTTTGCACCAAATTTTGATTATTGTATTATAGATTATTGAAAATCATTTGTATTCTTAACAGCAATATTTGTATTTGTTAGCGAATTAAATATTTCTCGTTTATTCCGTAAAACTAGGGCTAGAATTAGGCCTAACGGATGAAATCGTGTGGCCCGTTCCAGGGAAATGTTAAATACCACTAAATATATATCCCGATTCCACTTTGGCTATATGGTCAGCAGCTTTTATGATTTGTTTAATTGTTTTCTATTCGATTAATTCAATTTTAATAGACAAACAAAGCCCGTGTTACATAAATAGGCTTATTAATTTTTTTTTTTGCGTTAAGGCCTTTATCGAGTGTGCGTTATTATCTGACATACCGTATTACCGTTTATATATATAGGACCGCCATATAATTTTTTTAAAAATCTTAAGCCATGTATAAAATAAACTGTTTTCTAATTTTTAAGGTATATATAGTCAGCAAAGGTAAAAAAATACGCCAATTCAAAAGAACACCTCGGAACTGCTTTAAGCCTATTTTCAAACGGTAAATTGTTTTTTTCAAAATAGGTTTAGGTATACAAAAGGAGGGTTGGGAATAAAGAGGACGGCGTGGGTCACTTGTCCAATTTTAGCTTTTATAACTATATACCGTTATCCTAACTGTTTTGTTTTCAAAGATCCAAATTCCATAGTCAAACCGCTAGGCCTATTTGCGGAGGTAACAAGCCCTTGGGGCAGAATAGCGTTAGTTTTTTAACCGGACTGGACATGGGTCATAAAAAGATAGGCGCTAGTGAACCCCCTACACACGATCGAATAATGTGGTCGTTTTCATTGATTTTATGGCCGGTTATCATCATTGGTCATTAGGACTTTAAAAGTATATGGCATCCACTATAATCGCCCACCTTGCCGTGTATACAGGGTGCCACAAGGTCATGCTTGGGCGAAATCCATCTATAGGCCTATATATCGGTTTCGGCAGGATGGAAAATTTCACGATGACGTCACAACCTGTATTTGAAATTTCTCACCGAACACTCACTCCATTATATATCAAGTCGTCTTATCTAAAAACAGCAGCATGGAGTATATAGTTTGTATTTGTCATATTGCCAGGCCATATTTATCTAACCTTGGTATTCCAATTAATATCGGATCCCCTGCCTCATATTTATACCAAGGCCTAATTTCACTTATTTAGGCCAATGTGGTTTTTATATTAAATTAGACCATCCCATCACCCTATTTGTAATTATTTGAAACGTCCTGGATTTGTTACACATGCATGTGTGATATACTTTAACGCTTGAAATTTGTATATTGTCCTATAGATTTTACATGTTATAACATGTAATATTACTAGGTACTAGTAACGTTATAATCTAATTAAACATGTTGATAACAGAGTTTAATATTTTATGTAAATTTGTGTGATTTTCTATAGTTTTCCGAGCGTTTTATATATAAAAAGTTACATTTTCCAAAACATACCATTATCTTATAAATTTATTTTCGTATGAATTTTGTGAATAAGTATAACAAGATTTCTTATTAATGTTGTTCATTATTTTAATTTAAGCCATGCTTAAACGTTTATAAATTTTCAAAAAGTACAAAACTGTGTTTTCTATACGTGGAAACGGGTCAGTTTTTAGGGGGTGTAGCCTCTTAAGAAACTACAAAAAAAAACATTTTCCAGTTCAATAAATTTAATGCGTCACACATAAACCCTCTTTTTGTCCCTTTTTTTGCATCTTGTATTTTTATGTCACTGGCGTCAAAACCACTTTTCCAAAACGCAATGTAAAAAAATGCAAGATGGCGACCGGTGATGACGTCACTAGTCGGCCATTTTGATGCGCCTTGATACACGAAGGCGTTTCGCGCCTTCGCCTCTACCTACACCAATACGCCGCCGAGTGGGCCACTCACAGCCATTGGCTGAGACGCTCCACCTAATAGGCGTTGCTGTTAATGGCACTGACGTCACTACCCTCTGCCGTCCGCTAGCAGCGCCCCCATACGCCGCTTTTTTGTCTCCCCCTCCCCGTGTTTCGTGGCCGCTGAAAAAGACTCGTGTTTTAACGCGATAAATTCCGATGGCAAACCTTTTTAGGCATGCATTTTTCGCACTTTTCACACTTTCCACGCCGTCCGTTGGCACGAGCGCCGTGCCGTGCTGCCCCCTGGCGTCACCGCGAGCGTTTTTTTTTTCTTTCTCCAATGGCCCCCGTTTTCTCCCTTTTTAATCGCGTAATAATACTCGGAGCTGGAAATAGTGCAAATGAGAAAAGTAGGCCCCCTCCCATTGCGCATTCTCCGACTAGCAGCGCCCCCCGGCGTCCTCCTCTCCAAGCTGCTATACTAGTTTTACTATTTTCTCGTCTCCGTATCTAGGCGCCATTGCTGCGGTCCGCTATACGACTACGTTGTGTTCACCTTGCGCCATTCCCCCGTCCAATATAAATGTATTGTACGGATGGTAATGGCGGTGTGATGCTGGGTTCAGACGAGGTTTACTGTAATAATAATCCTGCTAATAATATCGATCGGCTCCATCTCTTGCCTTTCTTCCCATCCTTTGCACTCTTTCTCTTTGGGACCCGTTCTCGCCAAGGAGGACGGCTTCGTACTGCTCAAATAAAAGGATATTTGCAGGTCTGCTCCAAAAACACGTTGCTAACCAACAACGTACGGAATTAACTAGATATACTTAAAAACGCAATCCGGCAATGTCCCAACCTTATGCCACTGCGGCATCCTTCGTACTGCCAACCATACAACAGGCATTCGCAAATGCGGCACCGTTGGGTAAGCATTTGCCTGCTTTCCTTTAACCTCCCCCATCACCATCATCATCACCCCACCCCAAGGCTCCCCTCCCCCAAAACCACCCTATACCATTCGTTTCCTTTTATGTGCCTTACTTTATTATATAAGTCTCTATACCCTCTCATGCTTTAGCAGGGGGTAAAAATTGCATGCCTTTTCCCCCAACCCCTCTTCCTATTGTCTTCTTGTATGTATATATATGGATGCCCCCTTCTTTTTTTTGTCGTGGACAGGGTCGTTCATCTTGAACATCTTTTATATTGTGACAAGCTTGCAATATGCTTTTTTTCAATTTTCGAGGTTTTTATTTTTAAATTTTTTTTGTTTTATGCACTTCCGAAATATGGATTTTTTTCTCTTATGTACCTCGGTGTTTTATGCGTTTTTTAAAATAGATAAAAATTAAAAAAGTTTGCGGGGATCGAACTCTGGTTCTCCGGCATAGGAGGATGGTCGAGTACGCACTTAGCGTTAGGCCTAGTCACGACTGTTTGACATACGTTAAACATTTTGATTTTTTTTTTAAATTAGATTTTAATTAAGATGGATTTTTTTTTTTTGCATTTTTGCGTGGAACTTGATTTTTGTTATTTTGGATTTTTAAATTTTTTTGCAATATTTGTAATTTATAAATTTTAGCAATTTATCCCGATTTCTATTAATCATTATTTTTTGCAAAACTATTGCACCTATATTGTTTGTGATTAAAATACAAGAAGTCATAAATTGAAAATCTTAAACAAAATAAATTTGGGACTAGAGCATTATATAATTTTATTTTCAAAAATTCAGGTGTTTATATTCTCAATAATGCTAAATTTGCTTGATTATATATTTATTTTTCACTTATTTCCTTATTTATGCATGTGTGCAAGCCAGACCATTGGTGGAGACCTCGGGTCAAATGTCAAATGTTGGTGAATATGCTTGTGATATAGTAAATAGACGTATAATTCTAGTAATGGCATGTATAGACCAATCTGAAGGTGCCATTTGGCGTCACGCGAACCACGTGACCGCCGTCACGTTTTCGCGCCAATTCTCGTATAAAACAGCGTACCAAATGCTCGAATAGATGCGATTTAGCTCATCAAAACTGGCATTTTGGCACTTTTGTTATGTTGCCAGCATGAAAAAAAAAACCCGTTAGAATCACTTTGTATACACTTGAGATACATATATTATAGATGTAAAACGGTCCATTAGACGGCTTTTCAGCCTCTTCGTGTATAAGTGGTATCAGTCTGTTGCCATATATGTATAATAGATAAATAGAAATCTATATACTAAAAATATGATCATATATATACCTAAATATGGAGTAATGTACATTGTCGGTGTAGCTATCGTGCATGTTAATGTATTTTAAATACCCGTGCATCTTATGTGTAACTGAAAAATAATGTAATGTTACTATGTACTAATACAATTTAAAATGCATTATATAAGTACAGGCAAAATGCATGTAAAATATAATGGAAAAAAAAAATGGCGCTGTGTTTGCATGCCTTCTGGTAATGGTGTATAGAATATCCGCTTGGTGGCGCTGCGTTATTGCTCATTACTATTCACATTTTGTAAAAGCGCCATTTTCAACATCAACTACTGTCAAAAAATATATGTTTGGCCAAGTTATGGTTCTTTACCACATTCAGTAAGGTTAACGGAAATTGCAAGTATATATATGCAGTAAAATTTCGTAATTTTAACCATTTGTTATCCAGATTTCTGTTTTGATTATTCGACAATTTATAGTAATTTTTTGGGGCTATTGTCCCAGGGTGGAAAAATTTATATAGGACCATTTATTCCATATTGTCTTCTATATTTTTGAAATTCTCCATATATCTGAAAACGTTGGTCTTATATACACGTCCATTTCTGAAAAAAAACATGACTTTTTTCAGTATTAATATGGCAAATACAGTATATTACAATACAGAAATAAGTGCACATATGTGAAAATTACAGAAAGAAGGCCTGTCATGTATAATTTTTCCAAAGGTGATTTCCAAATCTTCACAGGCAGTGGAGAAAATATATGTTAAAATTGGTAATATTGGACCAATACAATGTTATTGAACACAAGTTTAGTTCGTCATCTGGTTGTCAGAGCGCGCCACTGGGTCCATGGGCTTCATGGTGACCTTTGGTGACCCCACGTGACAAAACCTGCTTTCCCCCCTGCATTACTCATGTCCCCCCTCAGTTTGACAGCTGCGACTTTGATAGTTGCTCTCGTCCGTTACTAGGTGTCGCTTGCAAATTCGTTTCTTATCTAATAGGGCAATATTCACGAGTTCACACTAAATTGTGAATTGACACGTTATCTGGGGTTTTGTTTGGTTTTCCTGTGTATATCTTTCGTGTTTCGATGGTCATCTTTCAAAGAGGGGTTAAGAGGGACGAGAATGATTTTAAACGGCGATGCCGCTCAAGTTCTTTGAAATGTCTTTAAATGCGATCCATCTGGTCAGTTTCATTCTGACCTTCCCAAATTTCCAATATGCTATCCAGTTGCTGTCATAATTTTTGCCGATTTATTGGTCTTTATCGGCACAACTGAGGTGCTAGAAATGAATATCGACTGTTGATAACTGCTTGTCTCAATGGTCTCACAGATAGAACCTCTTGTATATATATCTGCGGCTTTCAAGATGTCACCATATATACTGTTGCGAAACTAATTTTGTAATGTACTTGATGATGGTCAAGATTTGGTTACATGCCGCTTTTGCTAAATTCACATAAATTTGTGAAAATATCCATGTTTTGGGTTAGAATTTTATACAGTCCTCCGACATGGAAAAATGATTTAAGGCCATTTTATCATAAAGTATGTCTGTTTATGGTATTTTGATAAATGTCTGAAAACATGTAGAGCTATATATGGCGCTTTATGTCCAAATATGAAGTAAAACATGTTAATATAAAGCATAGATTGCAAAAATCATGGGTATACATATAACAAAGTGGATATTGAATGTATAAATGGTTAAGTTTGGTTATACATTCTGATATAATCGTATACATGTATGTGATATAAATACCGTATTTGGTTTTTCCACCTGGGGTAAAATCACACCATGCAGTTACATAACCGACATGTTTAAGAATCATGTTGGAACGTTTGTTGATACATTTACATATACAGCCATATTGATGGATACAAGATCTATCAATTACAATCCCTCTTATCCGGCGGTTTCAGAAGAGTTTTCTAAAAATTTTGCTGAAGTCATGTTATATACGAAGTGTATGTATTTTATTAATGTTATTCCTCATATATAAACTTCGAATTAACCGGCTCTCCCTCTTAACCAACCAACGAAGACAGATAAGAGAGATTGTATATACTATATTCCTTTCGTCATGCAGTTATACATTTGCTCACGTTTTGAAACATTTGAAAAAGATGGATTTCAAGTGAACCTCAAGCAGTTTATTTTGAAATCATTGCTTTGATTTTTTTGCAGTCGTTTGATGGTGCCGCCATTATCGACGAATTGCAAGTTGCATTATCTGACGTTCGGAAACCGTTACAAGTTTGATATATTAAAGGAAACTGGGATTTAGGGGTATTGCTTACTCAGCTTGGGGTGAAAATACTGTTTTGTGGGATTTGGATTCTGCAGCACGGTCGCTATACAATGTTACTCTCTGATGGGAATACATTTTTTTTCTGCTTACGTAACCCCCCTCCCTTCCCAAGTACTTAAAATATAGCATGGGACTTTAGGGATATTGGAGAAAATGGCGTCTTGAGATAATTTGGTCCATCCTATTTGCGAAAAAACCTCCCCCAGTCAACCAGGCGTTTCTACGAAAAAAAAAAAACTGAAAAAAAAAAAAAAAAAAACGTTAACCCCGGATGAAGTGATAGAAAAAAAAACCCGAATGTTCAAAATTGGTGAGATGCCATCTTAAATCACTCGCCACTGTTATTTTGTTGGTCATGAGGGAATCTTATTTTGTGATGCTGTGCAGGGGGCGCGCCAATCGGATCACTTCGCTCTCATGCTGAGGTAAGATGATGTTACCCTGCCTGCCATCTATCATTTTGGCTGTGCTTTTTAGAAAGGGGAGGGAATGTTCATGAAATATATGGAGGATCCTGCCATACGGATATGGAATCCCTGATATATTATGTTTTGGGGAATTTTTTCAGATGAGCTGGGGTTTTTCCCCCCTTTTTTTGTGCAGAAATCTTATTTGTTACTCAAAACTACCAGCTAGTATTTTAGGCGAAATAAAATTTACCTTATAGGGTTGCAGCTATAACCTAGCTAACAATTTATACATTTGCGGAAGAGGCGGGATGATCGCAGTATTTTATTTTCAAAATTTAATAAGTTGTTCAATTTTTATCCAAATTTCAGTTTGAGTTTAAAAATGTATTTCTATTTGTTGTATATAGTATACAGTGGGACCTAAACAATATATATACTTATATACCTCGGATAATAGAGATTTTCGTATTTATTTCGAATTCAAAAACAATAATGCTAAAAATGTTTTCCTAATTTGTTGTATTTTAAGATTTTAACGTTACTTATATAATGAGGAAAAATGTACATTTGGGCACATTTATTTATATATATGACAAATAAACATGGTCCCATTTATGTGGAAATAAACATATATAAATGGTCAAGTCGAAATCCGGCAATAAAGATTGGGAAATATATATACATAGTTTAGTCTTGAATTTCATGCCCGGTTTGGGAAATTTCCGTTAATAAAAAAAAAACCTTTATAAAATAGCAAAACCACAAAATCGTCTATTTTTCAGACTTTGGAAATTTGGTCCCTGAAAATGTAAATGATGATGTTCGATTCTTGCATTATGTTTGCATTTTTCTAGCAAATTTACTGGCCACACTATATACAACATATACAGTGGGTATTTAAAAATACTCGGCTATATAGTACATCCCAAACATTTTCGTTTCGTAATATACATAGTTGTATGTGATTTTAGAAAAGGCGTTCTCTTTTACATGGATTCATCATTAGAAAATTGAACGCAATTTTATTGAACGTATGTGTCTGGCCTTGCAGAAATCAAATGGGTGCATTGCGTTTTTTTTCCTTCCCTCCCTATACTGTTCGCTTGCATTTCATTTATTTTAGTCGTAAAAAACCCGGATATCAAGCAGGGTATCGAAAATCGATATTTCCCCTCTACTAAAATGTCGTCAGGGGTTTACATATAGATGGAAGCACTATATCCCTTAACAACCCTTTAAAATTGTGTGCAGAATCTTCCCTTTACGTAAACATTGCCTTATCAGTGACACTTTGGTCCGTTATCCGTTTAATTAAAAATAGAGGCTTGATCAATTGTATACCCATCGCTACAAAGTATAATAATGAATCAAAAATTGAGAAATGTGCTTGAATTTTTAACACCTCGAAAAAGTTGGGGGGGAAACATTAAATTTGTATTAAAGCACCAGTTTATGCAAGGATATTTTCCTTAATCGGAGAATATTAAAAAAAAACTGTTTTTTAAGCAATGTTCTGACTCGTTTGACAAATATTGTGTTAATCACTCGTGTATGGGCTCCTTGAAAATGTAAGGAATGAGCCTTGAAGTCCTGGAAATTTTGTCCAAGAAATGTTTACTGGCATCCTGTGGTTGCACGAAATGCTTCATAGATGGCATGCGGGTTCATTGATATTTTCTCATCATACACAGTGGGTATATTGAAATCTAACCTTCGTTATGTCGTGCTCCAAACCCTAACCATGCAAGCAGTGGGTGTATTTTTTGTGTTGGCGGCCTTGCCATGCAAGGATGACGTTATGGAGGTCAAAATGGGCAAGTTTACGGCGTCAGCCTTAGCTATTTTATCCCGCTGTTTTAAAAGGTCGTCATTTGGTGCTGAGGTAGGTTTAAAAAATAGGTGAACTATATCAGAAATCTCTCTTTGCCACACTTTTTTATGGTAGAGAAAAATGTTCTTGCTTTTGACTCTCTGGGTTTTTGCGAGGGTCGATTAATGGGACCATTTGGTTGGGTTTTTTTTTACGTGCATGCTATAAAGCGCGCTCAAAGATGGCGTCCTGTTGTGACGCGTTACCTAACCATAAAGCGAATGAACCTCCTCCTAACGGCGGCATTTTCGCTCTTATGGCTTCTCGCCCTACATATATAAACGCCCGATGCGGAACTCGCTCTCTCTCTCCCTCTATAAAGCGGCCATTAGAGCCGAGGCAGACGAAATTCATTACCCCTTTTATGAGGCCACTAGTTAAATTTAAGATACATTTTTATTTTAGTGTGCGTTGCGTGTGTGTGACCTTAAACTGGTTCTGATTGTTTATGGGTTTTTGTCTGTTTTGATGGGGGAACCCCTTTGCACTCAACGACACTGCCTCAGGAATGACGTCTGTCGCCAAAATCCCCTGTTATAAACATTTGATGGCCCATTTGCAGCGAAAATGGCCCATACGAGTAGTGCAAGGCCGTTGGCCCGAGCGCCGCCCGCCCTTCCTTACAGCTTTAATGGCGCGCGTATATGGGAACACACGCGAATTCGAATGGGGGAAGGTCGAGTTTAATTGGCAATAATCTATTTTTAATACGCAATAACTTTTGACGATATTGGTGTCGTGAACATGAAATGAATCAATAAACATCGAATTACATTTGCTGATAATGTTGCTTTAAATATAAGGCGAACGCATAAAATGGAGTGCGAGACGCACTAAACGCCCTCTTTGCCGACGCTATAAAACTATACAATCTTCAACGTCGTTCCTTACCGAGTTAGGATTCTGTAACGTATGTGAGTGGATGTGGCATGCTGCTTGCCACGCAACACTTTATACAGCCCACGAAATGCGGTTATGCAGTCCGACGTCACTATTGTACTTCATCACGTGACTGATTGGTGGTTAAATTTTGGAAACGGAAACTGTTCATTGCGGCGTTGCTTCTTCTTAAATGCATGGTCATACATGCCCATGTACATCCACAAATGACCCTCTATAACCTAATACAGTGAAACCTGTCAGATTGAACACCTTTATAAAGTGAACACCTCCCTAACTTGAACACTTTTGGCTGGTCCC
>JAQGAE010001872.1:0-20364 GCA_034696685.1 Julus scandinavius | reverse complement strand
AAACACCACATTTCCAGCAATGGTGGAACCAGCAATTCCTATATGCTGGAAAATTGATGGACGAAAACCACTGGGGAAGGCTTTTATAAATGTAATATTTTTCACGTGCGTTAACTAAAATACATATTCACCAGTGGCGGCTCGTCTATATACGGACTGCGGAACTGCAGCACCCCAATCACTGGATATCATCGATTACATTTAACATAATGAGTCTATTTTTTCTTTAATTCTTTCTAATTGAATTTATTCTTAATATATTCTTCAAATTATTTAATTAACTCTTTAGCAATCCCATAATCTGTGATGAAAGTGCAATTCTTTGGAAAGATTAATTATTTCACAGACTTATATCAAGCTGAACAAATCTGTTTTGCCTTGGATTTGAATTATACAAAGATATCATGATTTTCAATAAATTTAGCGCGCATGCATTGTGGGACTCAACCCAGCTGGCAATTGGTGTTAGTATTTTGGATTTGTTTGCTAATTTATAATAGATATGAAGAGATGAAGGGTTAATACCGTCCAGTCGATATAAACTTTACATTCAACACCAATTCTGCTGTATTTCTCAAAAAAAGATCGCTTTGTACTTTTTCATCCCCATTTAATGCATTAAGATACGTGTTTCAAATTAAAATCGGTCTTATCTTGTTACTAAATTAATAAAGAATGTTTGATGGGTTCATAAAAGTAAACGTTGCGAGACAAATACTGCATTAAGCATTTACTAAATGTCAAACATTAAACGAGATGTAGGCCTATACACTTTAAAATACAAATTTCTATTATCAGAAGCATGCATATGGAATAAAATGTGTTTTATTAATAACAGTCTTGTCGATTAAGGGAAACAAAACATCTTTTGTTTCTTTTTTGAACGTTTGACAACTATCTTTATAGGTTTGATTGACCATTTATCTCCTAAGTCCTTTGTCCCTTAATGAAAACACTTGCTAATTGTCAATCTTAACAAGGGATATACTTTTAAATTCACAGACTCATTTTAGCCAGGAGACAGCCAGGATTTGCACAAATTGACACCCTTCCAGTAAATAATCTCACAGCTATTCCGTTATTACGTCAAAAGCAGTGATCACAGTGATCAATAATAAACTTCTTCTTCTGCATAGCTACCACAACAAACCTTTGCAACAAAAATGTTGCAAAGAATGTCTTATTAGGGGTACGGGTACTCAAACGATCTATTCACTTGGGCAATTGGGCTATCTGCATTTGGCCCACATATTGTGTGCATGTGCATTAGTATCAAACAGCTTTGCCAAGGCCCACAAGTTTACTGTCTTCTATTGTGACATGCCTCCTCGTTTTTTCTCCAGCATTTCTGCAAGCCTCATTGCAGTAAGTCCAGCCAATTAGAATGCTTCATTTTTAAAATGGCGTCAGCACATGTACTGCAGCAATGCAGACATGTGCAAAACTTGTGGGGTCTGTTTGAGTACCCCTACTGTGTGAGCATAAACAGCGCCAGAGGCATGCAACATAGATTATGTAACAGAAATCGGGCCACCAAATTTAATAAATAGAACTATGTAGGGCTATGTACTGTTCAGGGTCCACGAAACTAACTAGTCCCACAATGGTATATGGATAAAAAAAATCGACGAAAATTGTTCGTGGCTACACACCCTTCTCATCCTTGCCCTGCTTTCGTTTTGTCTTCACTTTGTCTTTGGGATCCGCCAAACTTTTCGGTCTCACTAGCGACTTCCCACCTAAGCATAAGTCAACGGGATCATCAGACCGGGCAAACAGTCATCTTGCCATGCGATCGTATAGTATTTTTTTCCAAGTTAGCTTCCCCAAAACGGATTTGCAAGTTCATGTGCTACTCAAAACATATATCAATGGAAACATCCAGGCTGCACCAAAACTGAAAGGTGTTGAATTCTTAGTGTGCACACACATGCAAAACCAAATAAAAATCCTTAGTTAGTGCTTGCATAGCAAATGGGTTTGGCAAGCAAAATGAGTGGGTGTACGAAAAGAAGAACTTGAGTTCACTGTAGATGCTAAATTCGAACTTGCAAATCCCTTTGTTGATATAGGGAATGACATGAAACAGGGATTTTTAATTTCAACACACAATAAATGTGGCCTTATGAAGCACAAAATCGACTTTTTAATGAAAATAGAACTGACTGATGTGCACAATTTCAATAAATAATGCACTATGCAATGGACAAGAGGATGAACTAATGTGCCAAAAGGTCGTACACACCCTGTTGACTTCTCATAATCACTATACCGTATGCATATTTGTAGTATACTATTACACAATGCTGTCATTTAACTCTTTTGGTACGTTTAGTCAATTAATTTTGTTTTATGGAAGTTTATCTTGATAATTTAGATGAATATGAAAATAGGGGATTTCTTATGATACAAGATGTCATAGTTATCGAAATGCACGGATTTCTACTCTATGTTGAACACACACTTTCATTATGATCAACTTCCTAACTAACTTCCATAAGCAATGTACTAATTATTGATATTTTTATAAACTTTGAACTTCTGCTTTAATTTAGTTATTAAGGAAGCGAAGTCTGTACCAATATATTACATCATTCTAATTTTCACAATATTTCAGCCTGTGCCCTTGTTAAGGTGTATATAATTACTATGATATTAATTGTTAGCAAGGACCGAGATAGCTGGGCTGGTAGTTAGTTAAGATTTATCCGCCATTCAATCTGGGGACCCAAATTCAATCCCGGTTCGGCTAGTATGCTGTATTTTTGCGGCTTTTCACAGCTGTTTCCAGGTAAATGCTGGGATTGTTCCTCTAAACATCGGCCATGACCTTATTCCTTCCTATTTATATTTTCTTCACATTTGTAACAATTAAACTACAAAAGCAGAAACCCATAATCCTAATTACTAGGTGGCCTGAGCCCCACATGCCTATCTATATTAGGTTAGATGTAACTGTTAGCAGTTAGCAAGGTAACCCGAAAAAAGCCAAATTCTGAAAAATTAGTAAAATAAGAATAACATATAAATCGTGACATCACCACGCCTCCTTAATTAACATTTTTACAGTAGTTATTTTTTTTTTTAAAAATGTGAATTTTCAAATTTAACAACAAATATCAATGATTTGATTAACGAATTATTATAACATGAGGAAAATCTATATTGCTTACATTGTTAGTCAGCTAATACTATTTATAAGCAGGAATTTCAAAAATTGCAGGTGTATACTTTAGGAATGGTATGAACTATACTGTGTATTTCTTGACACAACCAACGTACGTCTCGGGATTATGCATACCTTTAACTTCATAAGTTTTCAAAACACACGACAGTATCTACTCGTATACTTTATGGAAATATGATAATAAAGGTAGGCGCAAGGATGTAGAATCATATTTTCCTAATTCCGTAGCCACCGTTATAGCCGAGATCAAGGCTGAAAAAACTAAATCACTACCAAAATAAATGGCAATTCTAGCAGCATTTTCAGCATTAACCTTGGATGCCTATAACCAACTACAGAATGAGAAAACAATTATTTGATAGAAAATTGCACAAGAAAGCTTACTATTAATAATAGGGGTACTCAAACGAAATACATAACTGCATTTGGCACAAATATGGTGCACATGCACATTTATGATTTATTTATAACAGCTCTGCCAAGGTCCACAAGTTGAGTGTCTTTTGTGACATGTGCACAAATGCAGCTTGCATAGGCCTACCAAGTGTAACCTCCTTTTCTCCAATATTTCTGCAAGCCTTATTGCAGTAGGTCCAGCCAATTGGAAAGCGACATTTCAAAAACGGGGTCAGCACATGTACTATTGCCCCAATTAAATGATAAACTGCAGACATGTGCGAAATTTTTGGGGTATGTTTGAGTACCCTTAATACAAATCAGATGCAAAGTATACTTTATACAAAAATCAAAACAATTACAAGCTGGTTAACGCGAGTATAAATAGTAGCGTACCAAGTAAATTTGCTAGAAAACATGCAAGGATTTCAAGGCTCATCCCTTAAATTTTCATGGACCTATCTCATCACTAATTACCACAGTATTTCTCCATAAAGTTTGAAATGTTTACTAGAGAATTTTTTTTAAAAATAGGTTTTGTTGAGTGTTATTTCATAAAGGATTTTTCTGATTAATGTAAATTTCACGTCCTGGGCAGGAAATTCAAGCTTAACTGATGTCTACACGAATTCCAAGCATTTTCTGAAGGGATACAAATTCAAGCATATTTCCAGACTTTCCTAATTTTAAAGGGCGCTGGACACTCTGGATAGACACTAATTAAAACTGTCAACATCAAAGGTTCTACTTATATAAATATAACATGTTTTAACCCTATTGTGCAACATGACTGAGTTAGTTAGTTAGTGGCAGTGGTTCATGATACTATAACGCACTGGAAAAAATAATCGATTATGGAAAATCAGTATTCTGGACAGGTAAATAAAAAGAAAAACGGAAATCAGACCTGAATTTTCAAAGAAATCATTATCTGAATCAGGTGGTAAGTCCAACATGCTGCACAGAGCATGCCGTGAATAGGAAAGGTTAATAGAGAAATTCTGCGAACACTGGCACAGCATGAGATGCATGCAAGAAGCGCAAGGTTGATATATTTAAATAAAATAAGAGAAAAATAAAACATCAATTACAGATAAGGATAGAAAATCATAATCAATAATTGCACAAATCTAATTTAAGCTTTAAAAAAATAAAATAACTATGAAATGATAAAACTTATGTGAAAGCCCTGAAGAATTTTTTTTTCTATATTTTTGATTATCTCATTAATTTCCCACCCATTCTCCTTAAATTTGTAAATAATTACAAATCACTAGCATTTCATTAAAATACTTGTAATATCAGTTAGTAATTTTAAAGGATGAAATAGGGGGATTTTATCTCAACTAGGATGCAATATTTACAGATACGTGTTAACAACTGGTGCAAATTTAGTATTGCACATTATTTGAATGCAAATTTTGGATTAAAATATTGTGCTCCTGAAAATAGTCCACAACATCTTCGTAATCAGTATAAAGCTATGCAATTGCAAATCCTGATAGACAAGCGTTCTTTTACATTTACAGTTAGGATAAAGAGTAAAATTTAGAAACAACCATTTCATCATACATCTAATGGAAATATGGTATTAAGATAAACTGAACTGGATTAAAAATGGACAAATGCATTATGTTGTAAAATCGTGCCCAATGTACAAAAACTTCCAGGGTAAAGACGAATATTTCAAAGATAGCATCTAACATTAATCACCAATTTTGTCTGTCAGTTAACCAGCATAGATACTTAGCAATAGCCATTAATTGTAATAGCTACATGAAATTCCTCCTAGAGATAGTAGAAGAAAATACTGGCAAACGAATATGCCATCAAAAAACCTAAGGCGGTGCCACACATGAGTTATTTGCCATCGACGAGTACAGAATATTTGTCCATTCCCCAAGTGTTTCGCCAAATTGGCGGGTACTCCAATACATATACAGTGGAACCTCGATATACGAACTTAATCCGTTCCATGACCCTATTCGTAAATGGAAAAGTTCGTAATTCAAATCAATTTTTCCCATTGCAATCAATGTAAATCCAAATAATGTGTTCCTTGTCCAATTTTTTTTTTTTTTAACATGGAAAGGTTTTATGTTTGGAAATAATACAGTATTATGTGTGGAATTAAATTTATTGGCAGTTTAATGACAAAATGCACAAGAATCAGCGTCGGATTTTGACAAACGGATTGTGTACAAACGATGTCCGAAAAATATCCTCGTTTGCTCAACACCGCCCTTTCCTCATAATTCTCCCTTATCAAATACTCTCCGATATTTCAGATACTTTAATCAATTTTGTGTTGTCGATAGGTGCTTTTTGGGGCTCTGCACAACACCAACCTGATCACATTTTTACAAGGTTCTACAGTGGAACCTCGATTTACGAACGTCTTTTTTTACGAACAATTCGATTCACGAACACCACATGTTGTTTCAATTTACGAACGGGGCAAAACCCTGTGTGCTACCAAAAAAGTGCCAAATTTTAGTGAATATGAAGAATCACAAACGTATTAATGTTGATTTAAAAAAGAAAATTATAGCTAAACATGAAAGTTGTGATTGCGTTTTGGAACTTGCCAAGGAGTACAACATAGCGAAATCGACGATCTGCACTATTCTAAATAATAAAGATGCGGTTTCTTTTTTGGTAATTAAACTGCTATCTTCTAATATTACTGTTATATGTGAACCTTTCATGCATTTATAACGTATCTAACACTATACAGTGGAACCTCGATTTACGAACTTAATCCATTCCATGACCCTGTTTGTAAATGGAAAAGTTCGTAATTCGAATCAATTTTTCCCATTGCAATCAATGTAAATCCAAATAATGCCTTCCTTGTCCAAATTTTTTTTTTTAACATTGAAAGGTTTTATGTTTGTAAATAATACAGTATTATGTGTGGAATTAAATTTATTGGCAGTTTAATGACAACATGCACAAGAATCGGCGCTGGATTTTGACCTGGAAACGAAGGGCTTGTGTACAAACAATGTCCGAAAAACATCCTCGTTTGCACAACACCAACCTGATCCCATTTTTACAAGGTTCTATAGTGTTAGATATACGTTACAAATGCATGTAACGTTCACATATAACAGTAATATTAGAAGGAAGCAGTTTAATTACCAAAAAAAAAAAAAAAAAGAAAACGCATCTTTATTTTTTAGAATAGTACAGATCGTCGATTTCGCCATGCTGTACTTCTTGGCAAGATCCAAAACACAATCACAACTTTCATGTTTAGCTATAATTTCTTTTTTTTAAATCAACATTAATACGTTTGCGATTCTTCTTAACGCCATATTCACTGAAACTTTGCAATTTTTTGGTAGCACACAGGGTTTTGCCCCGTTCGTAAATTGGATTTACGTTCGAAAATCGAAACAATATGTAGTGTTCGTAAATCGGGGTTCCACTGTAAACCGCTTGATGAATATGAGTACCGAGTGCAGCTTTTTCGCTATGTAAATAAGCCCACTTTGACTCGGGACAAAATACCGATTTCTTGTGGGAAAGGCCAAGCTTGACCAGGAAACATATTTTCCTTAGATCTGGACTGCCTCTTGAGCGGCCGTTTTTCGCCAAAAATTTCATAACACTCATGGACACAAACATGGTAAGGAAACTTTTGTTAAAAACATATTTTTTAAAAACAGCGTTTCTGTTTCGTGTTTCCTCTGGCGCATTCCGGCCTTATTAGGTAATACAGTACACCTATACCTCGCTATACGGCATTTCGCCCTTTTATATTTAGGGCACTTTTTCGATTTACGGTTATACATATGTATACTGTTAAAAAACTTATACGGATTCGTTATACGGCTTTTCACTTTACGGCTAACTTTTTTGGAAAGTATCTCGGCCGTAAAGCGAGGTATGGGTGAATTTAAAAAAAAATTGCTTCGATTTTTAACATTGGCCTATTTCTGCAACATGAGGGTTTCTGGGAATTTTGCCTATGAAGTCCTCCACCCCCTCCCAAGGATTATTTAACGCGCAGACTGCAAGGGGGATCTACACAGGCCGTATAATCTCAGCCTGAAAATTCCCACCAAACTTGACCGGGGAGCAAATACCGCATCTATTGATCAAGAGGCAAGCACGTAACCAACTTGACCGCCGGATTAGAACAGATTGTTTAGTACTACTGTGCACGTGCAGCTGTTGTAGATTCCTGCTTATATAAGGGCACTTCATCACCTAAAAGGCTTTTGGTATCTAGTCTCACCTTTCAATTAATCCCATCATCCTGATAGGTAATGAAATTATCAAATAAGATATTCACAAAAAAAACATACGGAAATAACTTTCCACATAACCAACCTGGTGTGCTATACTGAGGATGTGGGGTCACTCCTAGTGGCGCAGGCTGACTGGAAAAATTGGGCAAATTCGGCTGGTGGGGAAATCGTGTAGCTTGATAACCTTGAACTAAAAAACATGCTCATGCATCAGGCGCTCAGCAGTTCACAAAAAAAATACAAATAAAATCATGGTATCCGACATTAAGTGCTTAGTATTATGAAGCTAAACACGAGTTAATAATAAAAAACTAAATGCAATTAATAGAATCAGCAATTCAAATTAAAAGAAAGAAAAAAAGCATTCTAAGAAACATGCATCTTTGTGAATCAAACCTGAATGCACACCAGGTGTCTGCGGTCGACTTCCTGCCAAGCTTCGACGAGAAGGTACATAGTTCCTGAAAAAAGGTAAAACAATATCAATAAGATACACTTCGAATTTCTCAAAACATTCTTGAGAATGAAATTCCTTGACTTTCCAAGTTGTTCCATGACATTTTTTAAATTTCCATGACTATAAAAAATTAACACAATTTTTCTACTTTGATTTTACTTAGCAAAGATAATTCTTTTTAGCAAAATGGCAAAAAAATTTAAACATGAACATTTGAAACTAATAACACAAAGCGCATAAGCACCGTGGGAGTTAGCCCACATGGCAATTAAAATTATTCCTTTAGATTTGTTTCTGTATTTTTGTGTGTGTTGAAAGCTGTGAAGAGAGGATGGAGCATGGTTGCGGCCCATTTTCAGACAAACAGTCATGGCATTTGCCTGGAAACAACTATGGGAAACTGTGAAAACCACAGTCATGGTAGCAGATCCGGTAATTGAATCCAGGTCTCCCGAATGAAAAGCCAAAAGCGTTATTAAAAACTTTTTTGGAAGTGTTGGCTAACTTGAAATGTTTCCTGAACAGCTTTAACAATTCCATTGTCAACCTCCCTGGAAACTGAGGCTTCTTAATTGAAAATCCAGATTTAACACGTGAAAATATCAAAATCTGTGATACAAGTTTCCAAAGATTAGAAAATTCAATGAAAGCATGTTTTCCAATCATGGCTTAACAAGTTTATGGCATATTTTTGTCAGCATAGTCTAAGTAAGAGATATTCCATGACCAATTTGAAAATGCAAATATTTATATATCTGTTTGATAGACTGCTTCTCTTCGGTTTTATCAGCATATTTCTTTCATTCTGTATTTAAGATATGCAATTTTGCCATCTTTGCATGAAGCTTTCCAATTTGCTCTTCAAACTGCCTCCGTTTTTCAGTTGTTTTCTTTTCCTTATTTTACTGTTTTTGGTCATCATCATACGCCAATATTGCTGCTTTTAAATTTCCAATCATGCGTGTTTAATTTTAATGTTTTTAATGCCACCAAATACCGAAATAGCATATCTATGACTTGTCATTTCATAATAATAGGTGCGTCCTACATGTTTCCCTGGAAACTGAGGCTTCTTAATTGAAAATCCAGATTTAACACGTGAAAATATCAAACTCTGTGATACAAGTTTCCAAAGATTAGAAAATTCAATGAAAGCATGTTTTCCAATCATGGCTTAACAAGTTTATGGCATATTTTTGTCAGCATAGTCTAAGTAAGAGATATTCCATGACCAATTTGAAAATGCAAATATTTATATATCTGTTTGATTTATATTACAAATATTTATAAGTATCTTAAAAAGTTTGATCCATACTTCCCACGTTCCGTTGGAGGAATCATCTTCCCACTTGACTTGATGATGTGTACCTCTCGACAGTGGCGAACCAGGCGCTGAATATTTTGGAAGGGCCTGAAATTAATCGGAGATTGAAGATTACAAGATTGCTGAAAAAGTAGTTTCTTAATCTTGATCACAGTGATTACGTACGCTGTATTTTTCTTAACTCTAGCACAGTTGTTCCATAGACACTGGAAATCGTTGGCTTCTGCTAAATATGGAACACAATGCCAATTCAGTTTTAGGAATATTAAAATGATGGAAAAGTGCAATTGTGCATGAATACCCCGATCTACAAATTTAAATATTGCTCACGACTAGTCTTGAGTGTTGATATTTTTTTTTAAATGTTTGAAGATTGGGTCTTGTAGATGGCAAATCATTTTCATAAACGAAACGTTTCACTTAAGGGTTTGCAGTAACTTCAGTAGTGGTCATGAACATGCAATGCATAAAATCGAAAATGAAATGTTTACCAATTTTCTCATTTATTTATTTTTTGGTCATATTTTCTGCACACTAATAGAAGCTGGACGGCACGTTCAAATGTTAGCCCTAAGCTGATGAAACTTTAAATTAACAATGATGTTGGGTATCCTTAAAGATGGTATATATTACCGTCCATTAATTTTGTTTAAATTGATTTCCATTGGCGGCTCGTAGAAAAAGTAAGTGGGGGTGCTGCGAGTAACGCTGCGGAGTAAAGCTGTGAGGCACGCCAGTCGCGACTGCGAGAGTGACGACTGCGGGAGCGACAGTGCCAGCTCTCGCATGCAGCCTGCCGTGCAGCTTCCTATCTGCGTATGCACACAACATTGAAACACCGCGCCGCTGGAACTGTGAAGCGCACAGTTGCATACAATTTTTAGAAATCTTTTTTCAATAATTGTGGGATTGCTAAAGAGTTAATTAAATAAATTAACGAATATATTAAGAATAAATGCAATTAGAAAGAATTAAAGAAAAAAAGACTCATTATGTTAAATGTAATCGATGATATCCAGTGATTGGGGGTGCTGCAGTTCCGCAGTCCCTATGCACGAGCCGCCACTGCTGATTTCCCTATATACCACATTGCACACGTATGCTGACAGTAGGCTACCGAGTTAAATTGAATTTAAACTTTTTTCAATAATTCCAATATAATTTTCAAATATTTTCAATAACTCCATACAACTACCTGGGTTGCATTTCACACAGGCACCCTGGTTAACGTTTACGGCTGCCGGTTCGTTCTTACTGAATCATCCTGTATATTGGGGATAGATCACCACAATATTTTACAAAATATAAAAGGGGAATTGCACTTTATTTGGTAAAAAGTTCTCAAATTCTTCATTTTAACACTTACTACTTTTTTGCATTAAAAGTCTGACTTTTATGCTCTAGTAACGCAAGTTTTCTCCCTTAAAAGTGCAATTTTTCTGAGGTAAAAGTGCATTAAAAGTAACTTTTTTTCCTGCAATTTTTCTGTGTTCACCCGGGCCAATTCTCAGCTCTGCCAAGCCCTACATAATACTGGCGATAGATCAACAGTATTGTGTAGTCCATTCTAAGATTCTGGGCCCTATTCTCCCCTCCACAATTTAATGACATATACTGCCTTGATCCATAGCGTTAAACGATATTAGAATTATTTTTATAGCATATTTTCATTAGCAACTTACCATATTTTACATGGACATGCCCTGTTCCTTCTCCTATCAAATGTTCAGCCAGGTCCTGCTGATCTTCAAACTGGAAATCGCATTTTTCCCATTGGCACTCAAACACTGTGTTTTCGGGTAGAGGCATCAGCTGCGAAGGATCTATTAGCACAGGTTGATGCGACGCAGTTTCCTCATTCAATTTCTGAGCTCGTTCTTCATAATCTGCTTTCAGTTCAGCTGGCAAACCACGCCACTTTAGATGACAAATCAAAAATGGGTAAACATTATATCGCACCAATTCTAGAACTACACATTATCACATCCTCCTTACTGACAGTGCATTCAATATCACACATTTTTTTGTTAAATATTTTAAAAAACTATAAAATTTATAAAAAAGAAAAAAAAAAGCCAAGAGGAAAAATTTACAAAATATTTTAACAGGGGAGATTGCATCACATTTCAACATAAACATATGGAATCAATGCAGGTGATGCCGAGCACAGAACTTGACCGGAGCCTCATGTTTGAACTAACATAACCCATGGGATGGTGTTGTGTCATTATCTGTAACTGTGCATCAAATGCACCACGTATCTGGGGCGCCTTATTTCCTGGTGTGTATATCGTGGCTATGGTTTCCATATATTATGATAAATTAATCACTTCATCATTAGATAAAATGCAGAAATTCCGAAAAAGACATCTCTTTATACTCAATATCTGGAGAAATTATGGACGTATTTTGCCATCGCATGGTTAGCAATGTTTGGATGCCAAATGTAAACCGGTGTTTAGCTATTCTTGGTTGAGTCTATATTTTGTTAGCCGATATAAACGCTAAGGCAGGAGCTGCTCTCTAACTCTTCTAAAGGGTAGTTATGAAACAAGACTAGATTAAATATTAATTATACTACTCATATACTGAACGGGGTTTGAAACCCTATCCTTTTCAATGGTTCGGGTTTGCGAAGATACTCACAGTTGAATGAGGGAGGTTTGGGTGGGGGTGAAAATTGTTTGGAGTGGTTTGATGGATCAGCAAGGGCATTCGATTGTCGTTTTTCACTTTAAAATAGTAGATTTTTTAAAATTAAATTATTATTTGAATTTTTGCACTCACAACTTGCCTTTCTCATGCTGCCACCTGCTAGCAGCGTGTGCAAATTAACGGACATTTTTCAAACTTGTTTATTAATTTTAAAAAAATACCATTTCAAAGTGAAAAACGACAATCGAATGCTCTTGCTGATCCATCAAACCACCCCAAAAAATTCTCACCCCCACCCAAACCTCCCTCATTCAACTGTGAGTATCTTCGCAAGCCCGACCCATTTAAAAGGATATAGGGTTTCAAACCCCGTGAAACATTAAGCCAAGTTAATAAGTATGGTTGTTTCAGTAAGCTCGCTCTCGTAAAATTCACAACTTTGACCACATGATGATGGAAGTAATACATTTTAACTGTTCAATAAAGGGGACATTTTTTAAAGCAGAAGACTACTGTGAATGTATAAACTGTATTTTAAAGTCCATTGATACTCACCTCAGTTCCCACCATTCTACTGATATCACCAAAGGTAGCATCTGGATTTCGCATGATAATGGACTTTCGGGTTTCTCCAGCATACAAAATATATCCTGTGACTATGCGACGTAAAGGTTTCTGTAAATCATTAGTAAAAAATTAACTGTAGATGATATTTGGCATTAAATGCAAACAACATAAACAAACCAATAATGCATGCTTCCATTATTTTCTAATGACATACATTTAAACGTACCTTGAACTATACGGAAATGAAGTTATAACAAATTAAAAAACTAACGATGTTGCAAAACGTCTGAGTAATGACGACTTCAAATATCAAATTTAAGTAACAAACTGTATCGCCATAATTCACTTTGTATGGAATTTCTTGATTTTAGCATTTTTTCAATTTATTTTCCATAAAGATGCTTAACAATTCCAAAAATGCATAAATTAAATCTTTTTTTTTCAGTTTTCACAGTTTTCAGTTTTGAAACCGTCATAGGAGTTTAAGCTTCCAATACAGGTTCATCGTTTAAGCAGATTCTAGGGAGTTTACCCACCATCTGCTTTTCATATTTATTCTATTTAAATTTTGTTTCTCTTTTCCTTTTGTTTATGTAAGTTATAATATTGAATATGCATATTAAAGAATATAGTGTTATGTGAAAAATTGTGGAAACTAAAAGTTCATTAAATCTTAATATTATGGGACTCAATGAGATATATCATTGAGTCCAATAAAATAAAACCACATTAATAAAGAGTTTTTTATTTGGCCCCATTACCTGTCTCCCTAGTTCTCTATAAAACCACATGATTTTTAACTTGGGGAGTAAGGTGGTTATGTAGCATTTATAGGGATCATTTGTGGTAAAAGTGAAAAGTTGAAATTGTATTAGTGTATACCACAGTATGTGGAAAGCATTGCGATGGATTTCCTCAAAAACCTTGGTACAATAAAACCTGTGTAAATGAATACCCTCTTTTAAACGCATAAACTGTACCAGTCACGACTTGGGACCCGTGTATAAATGTGGGCCTGTCTAAAAGCTTATTTTTCACCTGTCCCAAGAGTACGCTTTTAAAAGCTTCTACTGTACATAAAGGGCGTGTTAAACAATATCCTGTGTGGGTGCGAGTTCTTGAAATATTCTAAATCTGCAAGAGTAATCGTGAATGCATGATAATCTTTCTCGTCAAGGAGTTTGTAAATATCTACCTTTTTAACAGTGGTGCTAGGATTCGGGGTTGCTGGTTCACTGGATCCAACTGATGGAGCTTGGCCATCATTAGAATCCTCCATTTCCACGTCAGACACCTTGAGTAGCAACGGGGAAGGTTCCTGTAAATAAAGTACAGTTTTTCTTTGGCGCCATCAATTGCATTTTTGATAACTAACCACAGCATGTACTGAATGCCAAGCTTAGCAATATGAGAGAGAATAAAAATTTAACTGAACGAGAAACTCAAATAGGTTGCATGCAAATTTGCAATATGCGCAAACGGTCAGAATAAGCACAACGTGCAGCCATGAATTAGCAATCTATGAAAACAATCAAGTCTGGTCGTGGAAGAAAGGCAAGTTTTTGTTTTGCCCACATAAAAGTATTTTGCATTTGAATTTGTACAGGTCATAGAGGGCCTAAGCTATGGCGGGATGGTGATATCTCCATACACTGTTCCGCCACATTTTCAGCCAGTTGGAGAGAAACACACTTCTGCCATATTGTGGTGACTTACCAATATTCTACCAACATTCTAAATTACAGCCATTTTTATTGTGACACCTGTTTTGTTTTCGCTAATGTCGCCAAACTTTTACCTCGAGAGGAAACGCTAAAATCTGTTGTTGTATAGCGATTCCTAAATGCCTTCACTATTATTCATACAAATATCTACAAATTTATACGTACAATACACTATAGGCTAAGTTAGTCAAAAACCAGATAAGGGAGAAGTAATTTGGGGCTGACTAAAACTTATTTTTCTGCATTTTAGTTTTATTTAAATAGCTATGAAGGGACCATCTTGGTCGGCCAATGTTTTTTTTCATTGCCACTACGATGGAAGCCAATGCTGTGATAATGCACAAATGCCTTGCTGGCCAATGGTTAAATGCCTAATTTGGGCAATGTTGAGAAAAAATTGTTGGTCAAATGCTAAAATATCCTGCTGAGCAAAAGGTCGCATTAGGCCAATATTAGTTGCAAAGATTTAACAACTTTGCCAATTGAATGCCAACAATGGGCCAATGTGTAGTGTTTCTTGGGTATATTAGGGGGTATTTAAAGCACATCAGGCCATCCTCCCCAAATTATTGATTTCTAAGTTTCATTTGGAGTTTATATAGCAGCAAGCCATAGCAACATAATTTTATCCTTAGTCAATGTTTAGCTATATACTCAAGCTATGCAGGATGGACGAATGGTTTATATTTTGAAAAAATCATAATTAATGTTAAATTTCACAAATTAAACACATCTAACTTGTTTACCTAGTTAGATTAACATATTTGGGCAATTATCAAATTATTATCTACATATTGTCCTTAACATTAATTGTCGTACAGCTTATAATATGGATACTTTGAAAACTATGAAAACCAACGATTGACAACTGCTCTAGGCGAAAACGTTTAATGCCAACATAAAACTGACGATTGGCAAATGCACCAGACGAAAATGTTGGCCAAACATTTAATGCCAACATAAAACTGACGATTGGCAAATGCAACAGACAAAAATGTTGGCCAAACGTTTAATGGTGGCGCCACACATGGGACATTTGGCAATAGGCAAATATTTGCCTGTTGCAAAAGTACTTGCCAAATGGCATGCTCACCGCTACACACGTGTAATTGCAAAGTACAAGGTAAGTGAGTGTTTCTCTATGCAAACATTGGCCCACTTTGATGTGGGATAAATACCGACTTCTGGTCGGACAGGCCAAGTGTTGGGCAAATAGGCGAGTGCCCGATACACACATGTGACATTTGACAAAGTACTTGACAAATGACACATGTGTGGCGCCGGTTTAAACGAGGGTCTACACTACCAAAAGCAGTTTTGAAAAACAATGTTTTAGGCAAAAACGTTTAATGCGAACATAAAACCTATCATTGGCCACTCCACTAATTTCCAACGTTGAGCCAATGTTGGCAGCCAACTATCAATGAATCACCAACGGTGCCAACTAAAATCAAACGGTTGGGCTAACGATGTGTGTTATCTGGGTATAATATCAACCATTTTTAAATAAAACTATATGCTACTAACCCTACGTTAATCGAAAACCAGACATGAGAATGTAAATTTGGGGGTGACCAAAACCCGAGTTTCTGTATTCATGATAATTTTATTCTGTATTTTCTTGTCATTTCACTCGAAAAGTGGGGACCTAAGTTTTTTGTTTAATATTTTCCCCGACAAAAGCGTTAAATCAGCTGACCTACCTTGTATTATTGTAATATTCACGTTTTTGGTATATTAATTCCATTCATGGACATTAAGCGCCATATATGGCCATAAATGTTTTAAGACATATTGGGAAATATCATGTATGGCATACATGAGATTTACTATAGCATGTTTATCCCTATATAATTTTTCCACTAGTGATGCTTCTTGAAAAATGCACTGACCCAAAGTTACTCAACATGATCATGTTGGGTAACTTTGGACCAATGCATTTTTCAAGTTACCACATCGATGGGGCAACTTTGGGATAGAAATTGATGGGAATATCCCTGCACCTGCTAATTAAAGAGTAAAAATGATGCCATATTTTGAAAGAGGAGGGTTGATTATACTTGACTTGGTCAATTTTGGATCGTAATTATAGAACACTTCTTCAGAAATCAAAAAATAAATAAAAACACCAAAAACTGGTCCAAAGGTATACACATTTTACAGTACTGAGAAAAGTTCCCTTTCTCATATTCGAGTATATATGTGTTGTGGTCAACCGTCTGGCAACTTATCAACAGTCACTTATTCTGGTAAAACGGATATATTCGAATATACTGCGGGTCTCGAAAGATCACAGGGGACACTGTTATAATTTGTTTTTAATAATAAATAAAACAAGTACTGCACTACAGATCAAATGGTGCTGTCAGGTGCATTTTTAAAGTATACTCATCACTGATCGATGCAATCTAAACGTTGTTTTTCTACATACTCGACATTGATAGCCACATATTCTTGGTTCAGTCAAAAGTATAACTATCAGTGACGTTGCCAACTGTTTTCATTTGGTGGAGCACAATTTTTTAAATCTTAGTTTCTCTGTAAAAATACCATAAATAAGGACCGACCAAGACACGTTTTTGGTACTGGGCGTGTAAAAAATGTCAGTTTCGGCCAAATGTATGTTTAACTTTCGGCTGCTTGCTAACATGTTGAATGACCAAATTGTTTATTTTCAACGCTTGAAACAATGGCTGCTAGAAAAATGGAAATTCCCTTTTAGGTTTCCACGCTTGCCTACAGCCCACGCATTTGGCTGGACAAGTTCGGCTGGACAGTCGTATTCCGATCGCATGGCAAACACGCAGAAAACCTATTGTCCCTTGCATACAATATTCGCCTGTTTGGATTTAATTATTGGGCCTGTTTGTTTATTAGCAATTATTTTCCTTCTTCACTAGTATTATTAAATTTAAACGTGACACGTTGATGTGTATACCTAGGTGCCTTGTATATGAAGTGAGAATAAGGGCACCATGTGACTCCCTAGGTGCCTTTCGGCCGTACCTGAAAAAAGCCACTCTCAGTCGGCCCTTAATCTAAACTTATTGAACATGAAATGACGGGAAATTCCAAAGGTAGTTGTATTCTTCCCATGGCATCAAGTGGTTGTTACCAATTATTAAAACCTTGAGGATACTGTGATCATTAAACTATGTTGGTTTGTAATATTTAGCGCCTGATGAAGGCCTAGCTATTTAGGCCAAAACGTTGCCTTAGCTATTAAAGATGATGGGTTGGTTTACTCGAAAATCTTGCTGTCATAATTCATACGACTGTGTCTTCACCTTTTCCACTGTTCTAGGCAGTTCACTGATCGCAGATTTCATCGATATCATGTCACCTGCCCAAACTTCTCATTTAACTTCATATAACACACATCAATCTAAACGGGACCTTGGCTTCAACTCTCATCCGAAATAGCTGCCACTTAGGGAGTTTCCCCCATCTGTAACAATTCCCACCGACCTCGACCGGGGCCACTGGCCTGTCCACCCCTAGCTGACCTCGAATATTACAAACTATTTTCTGCATTCTTAAATTACTTTCATTCTAATTCCATAAATGAATTGCTAACAGTTAACAGAGTTAGTTATCCACATTGTGTTAGTTGTCAGTGGGACAGAAGAAAACGGTTTAGTGCGATTTTAAAAAAAGAACAGTTCTTTTCATGGGTACTCACTGAACTAGTCTGAGGTCTCACTTTGACTACTTGCCCTTGCAAGCCACTGCCATGTTCAATCTGCAAATCAAACAGTACACAATTCTTCGTGGATAAGGAAGGTAAGAAGAAATAAAGGTTCATTTGTTTGTTGTACATTGTGCTCAACAGCCGTCAAAGTGCATCAAGAAATCACAACAGAAAGATTACATTGACAAGAACAAGCTCCATCAAAGGTGGTTGCTGTGCTCTGGTGTATTAAAATCAAATTTAGGATTTTGCACATTATAGCAGTAACAACAAAATTCACTCCCCACAAAAATAAATTTAAAAAAACCCAATCAAAAATGCAAGTAGCATAGGACAAAATAAATCATACTGATAAACAAACTAGCATTCTTCAAAAATAAAATAACAACTGGCTGCCTACCTTCTGAGTCGAAATTGGCTTTTTGAAGAAATAAATCTCGTCCTCAGTGACGAAGGGTGAAAGCTGAAATCTCTGAAATAATTTAAAACATTACAAGTTAAAAACGTGCACTACCCCAAAACATAAATTAATAATTCATATCTAATACAAATTACCAAACAATCCGAAATACTAATACCAATTGCCAGGTTTGTTGAACCCCACAATGCATGTGCAGACGTTAAACAATCTGCAGTAGATTTTGGGGGGTTTCACCAAGGTAAATTATTTAATTGACTTTTACAAAAAAAAATCCCATCTCTTGTTTATCCCTTTGTTAGTAAATTGGAAATATGCCTATTCATGTTAATAACTTAACAATATAAATTCATATTATTTAATCTATTTGGCAAAATGATACTTCAATTTATACAATTTACAGAAACATGTCAATTTGTATTAAAAGTGCAGCAAACTCTGAAAACTTTCAAAGCGTATTTATAGTTCTAATACCACAACTGTTTGGTAGTAAGATTCAATTGAATTTAGCATATCTAAACATAACATATGGGACAACACTACAATTAATATTACAAATCCTTGCATAAGCAAGGGCTCATCCTTTCTGTATCCTGGGGGAGAAGTATATCCTGACCAGAAATCCCACTACCCCAAATTATAATAAAAACTCTGCCGGTAAAGGAAAAAATAAATCCTAGGTCCGGTACTGATCACCCATCATTAAAATAGGAAAACTGACTGAATGCTTACCATAAGACCTTTGGTTAACTTGCGGATTTGACGCTCCGCCTCTAAATAACGCGATTCACAAACATAAACATCTTGCTCTGGAATTTCAGTTGGTCGACCTTAAAAAGTAAGAAGAAAAAAACCTAATTAACATGCAAATTAACAGTACGTTAACATAATAAATTTATAAATACAAACATATTTACATCTCACATAATCCTTTAGTTCCATCACATGACAACGGCCAGTTATACTCAAAAGTGGATTGGTGTCTTCAATAGAGCTAAGGAAAACCTCTTGTTTGTGAAATAGTCTTGTAGGAGGATGGGTAATTTCCTGTGGTGTCACAAACCACGGTCCATGAAAGAACGAGCCCGAACTACATACAAAAGAACAAGTGCCATTATTGTAATGGCTGAAACACTCCCGTAAAACAAATCCCTTCAGCAATATCTACAGTATCAGAAAATGTGGATACTTTGGGACAGTGCATGGGGATAACTTTGGGGCAAACATTGTTTTGACCATTTTGAATGTCCAGATATAGCCAGATCGTCATTTTATCACGGAACACAGTACATAGTCGGCCATCCATAAATACAAAAGTCCGACCAAGTACGCACTTCTCCAACGGTGTGTACTTGGTCGGACTTGGTCCCTCGTTAAGCGAGTCATTTTTCTAAAATTTGTATTGCTCGTTTTGTGAGGTGCTCCACTTTTGAGGTTCCACTGTAGTTCCATAGCAGTATGTAACTTGCTGCCAGAACCATTGCTCTTCAGATAGTTTTTCCTGTTTCTCGACAGAGGTTGCACGTACATATTGAACTACAATCTTATGGACAGCTTCTCCGGAGTTACTTCCAGCATATCCAGTTCGTCATTTTATCACGGAACACGGTACATAGTCGGCCATCCATAAATACAAAAGTCCGACCAAGTACACACCGTTGGAGAAGTGCGTACTTGGTCGGACTT
>JAQGAE010001871.1:0-20366 GCA_034696685.1 Julus scandinavius | reverse complement strand
GTTTAAGACAAGTAAATTTTATCCTTAATACGAAAGAGTATCACAAATTCAGAATAAAAAATAGTAAATTTATAAAACATTATGTACATTTCTATAAATTAATCAGCTTTTTCATCTTTCTTTCAAAAATACACGGATAAAAAGAAGATGTTTACATCAAAAAGTTAAACAATTGAATAATCTTTTGCTATAAAACGCGTGTTCTAAAAGATTCACATTTCAAAACCTGCAGACAATTTAAAAAAAAAAATAATACTGGGTATTTCCTTTGTAATTTAACAAAAATCGTTAATTTGTAACACTGTACGCCTGTATCCTGAGAATCTGAAGACTGTTTAGCAGACATTGGTAGCAATCTGAAATTAATTAATTCTTTCGAAAGATTTGATAATTTCTGCAAATTAATTTAGCTCAGAACACTCACACGTTAAAACAAAAACTATTAGAAATCCAATGTAAAAAGCGTACATTTTCCTATAACACCAAGAACACCTATAACATCTGACTGTCCAAAAACACGGAGAAAAAACAGAGTTTTACAAACATATTCTGAAAAAGTTTGCTATAGGTGGCAAGTTTTTGAAAACTTGGTTTTACTAAATGTTTTCAGAAACTCGGCTTTTGCTTTTGCTTTTGTGTAGTGTGGACCCACCTTAAACAAAGAACCCACTTTTTTACAAATTTCTACCTTCTAAAACATGGGTGGAAACACCAAACATCATATCAACACAGCACAATAATCTCCACTTTAATATTCAGTAATATTGACCGGTTATAAATGAATATTTCTGTATTGTAGACCAAATATCCAGTGATTCACAGAAAAATATATATCGTCACAATATCCAAACTATAACACATTGACCACGATTACGTTCTACTTAGAATACGTTAATTCGCGATTTTCTGCATTGTTTTCAATCACTATCTTGGCTATCACACGAGTAAATATGGTATACAAAAAAAACAGTTACATTCTTCAGAGTGTGTCTAGCACTGCAAGTGTCAGTCGGGGTTACCCAGTTCAAATTTTCCTGTCAAAATGACCAGTTTTCGAATTTGTGCATATGCAGGGGTTTAAAGCACATGTGTTGTTAAGACATGATAAAGGTGATTCGCTGTTGCTATATATTTATGTGGCCGTAATTCAAAGTGAAATCCTTCCCAACCCAACCAAATAAAATAAATATATAAATAAATAACAATGTCGTAGGGGTCGCAACTAGTGGGCGCTGCAAATGCATTATTCTTCCAGTGCCTACGGAGTGTCAAGGGACAGACTGGAAATTAATGTATTTTTATAAATAATAAAGTTTACAAGAAAAAAAAAAATTCACAATGCATAATTGCGTGCATCGTAAATAAACTAACTTGATCCATCGAGACAAGTGTTAAATATACAGACCTCTAGGTGGTCAAACGAAAGGGGTCAAATTGTGCCACTCATCCGTCTTAATTTAGCTGGGACTTCATAAGATGGACACCAGGGGAATAGTAATTGGTTCCGATGGATGATGACGCAACAGCTTTGATATCTTAATTGCATGAAAGTCCAAATGTTTTTACATGGTCTCTGAACACGACTTTTTCACTTGGAAATGTCCTCAAACCTGTCTGAGGACCCTCAAGAACTCAAAAGATAAGATATAATTATAAAATTTAGCCGAGATTTCCTAATTCCAGTGACCAGATTTTAATTAAAGTTCTGTTTTAGTACTCCTGTTTCTAAATGCTTATTTTAAAAAAAATTGCTCGTGAGAATAAGGAAATCTCACCCAAATTACAATTTGAAATAAAACAAATTTTAGGAATATTTATTAATTCATTTAAGCTATAGATAGCTTTGAAATTTGAAAAGTATCGGGTCAGGAACACTAACATTTTCTCAAAAATAAATCCTTCATTTTTGGAAATTCTCTTTTACCATTCCTCAAACCTAATACATAAGTTTTGGGCTAAAGCCGACAGTCTAGCAATACCCTTTTATTGCATTTCCTCGAAAATAATACCTACTATTTGTTGAAATTATTTTCAATACAAGTATTAGATTATAACCTAGTAGTTTTTGGCATTTTGGCAACTCCTTTTATCGAAACATTTAACGCAGAACACATGCTTTTTGATGCAATCTTTGATTCTTAAGACTCCTTCATTAAGATTCATTATAGTATGTGGCCTTAAAACTTAAAGTACTAGTTGTTTTCATACTGTATCAGATGCCGAGGAAATACTTTAATCACATCTTACATTTTATCGCCTTTCACTTATGTATTAATTCCGAGAAAATAATTTGTCTTACCTAATATTTCAGCTGGAACCAAGGACCAAAAAACCTCAATCATGCACCTTCGAAATACACTTGTGTTCTGTTTTGAATTCAAAAACCACATTCCTTCTACAGTATTTTTAGTGTTTGACCTTTAATTCATGACATATTCTAATTTTACTAAAAGGAGTATTACGACCTTTGACCTTTCTATTTCCAATTTAATTATTTGTAAGTGTATTGTGTATTTGCATGAAAATATACAAGCAATAAAGCAATTTTATCCAAGACAAAATTGCACATGGCTTCACTTTTGAACGTGGAATATACAATGGAAACGGATACGAATTTCAAGCGAAAAGTGATGCAGTTTCTTAACGCTTCTTGTAAATGGACAGTTTTTTTTTAGTAAATAAAGATAACATTTTCAAAACACACGTGTATACTACAAATTACTCTTGTCACACAACTTGAACTTTTCTAATTGCGTAGCAAATAATTTAATTTCGCGTTTGGTTTGAATCCAGCAATCACAAATTCCGTCCATTTCTAACCTTTGACATTTAGTTCGTGCCGATGCCCGCAGCCTTATTCTGTTATGGGGTTATTACGACCTATGACCTTAGCATTTTTTTTGTAATAAAATTATTCGGACCCGCGTTGTTAGGAGAAAATATAGGGAAGGGGAAAACGTCTGCCATGTCCATTTTTTCATTGTCTTTTCGTATAAAAACTCCTGAACTTTGTACCGAAAGGCGAATATTCATGACTGTTCACGTTGAGCGTGGTTCGTTTTTGTTGTTTCATCATTTTTGGCAACGCGTATACATTAGGCCACGATAAAAGTCCATATTTCACTGACCCCAACAATCTTGAACTGTTGCCCCACCTATAATATACGTTGATGGGGAACTAGTTTTTTTCGGGTGACCCCTGACTCCTCCCTTTTGGGTAGACGCTCGTGACAACCCTTGGCTTTCAACGGGGAATACTAATCAGGACCAACGAAATACGTGACCATTTTCAACTAATGTTCTTTTTTATACTTTTTTCCTCCCAAATCTGCTCAGACTAGATAACCTCACATGACCACCATCAATGCTGCTAGGGCTCCTCCCCATTTTGTCAGAAAAAAACAATGTTTTTCAGCAGTTTTGCTTTTTGGATTGCACAACAAATGTTTTTGGTATACTGAACAGTTGCATTTGCTTGTTTGAAAAAAATATAAAAATATTATGTAAGGGCATCTTTCAGGCATTTCAGAACTGTGTATTTGTTATACTATATATACAGTGGCGCCATAAAGTATTTGGACAACATGAAAATGGTGAATAAATGCAGAAATAAAACATCTAAAAATATAACGAAATGCAATAAATTAAGCTTATCAATCCCTCAAACTATATTCTTATACTTGCATGTGTCAAGCTTTAAAATAAATTCTATTTATTTCACAAAAACGAAAAATTGAGTGGTCGCAAAGTATTTGGACAGCTTCACTGTCCATTACATGTACTGTAAATAATAAAGGAAATAAATTGTAACGCAATTAATAATACTTTGTGTGAAGTCCATTTGCATCAATGATGGCTTGCAGCCTATTTGGCATAGAGTAAACCAATGTTTTAATATAATTAATGTCAACTGTCTTGGACCATTTCTTGCAGTTGTTGTTTTCCAGTTATTTTATGTTTCCACACCTGAAAGTCTAATTGATGCCACACATTTTCAATTATGTTGATGTCTGGTGACTGAGGTGGGGTTTGTAACTTCCTGCGATCATTATACAGAAACCACTCACGAGTTATGATGGCCCTATGTTTGGGGTCATTATCTTGTTGGAAGACAAAGGTGTCCTGCATGTTTAAATCCTCTACACTTTTTTCAAATTATCTTTCAAAATGTTCACAAACATTTGTGTCATCAATGAAAGCAAGATTCCTGACACCTTTTGGCGATACACAGCTCCAGACCCTAGCATGGCCTCCTCCATGTTTCACTGTGAGAGACACTTTCTGGTATGAATTCTTCATTTGGCTTTCGCCACATACCTCCGGCCATCACTCCCAAAAATATTAAATTTTCTTTCATCAGTGAACAAAACACTTTCCCAGAATGATATTGGTTTGTTCAGATGCTCTTTGGTAAACTTAAGTTTCTTTACTCTGTTGACCTCACTGATAAATGGTTTCTGAGCCATGGTACTTGGCTCTGTTCAGCACATTTTTTATTGTAGTTTTGCTCACACATTGCTGGGATGTTGTTTCGACCATGTTTTGTAATTCCTGGGCACAAGTGAAGGGATGTTTCCGGGCATGGAGCACAAGCGATCGCTCTTGTCTTTCACTGAGCACTTTAGGTCGCCCTGTTCTTCGTTTATTTAGCACTGATCCAGTGTCCATAAATGTTTTAATTATATATCCAACTGTTGACAGAGGTAATTGAGCATTTTGGCAATTTGGCAATTTCCCTATGTTTTCTTTTCATTTCTCAGCTCTATAACTTTGCTACGTACAGACTGAGGATTCTTTACTGTTTTGGCCATTTTGACAAAGTTAAATTTCCGACATCAATTTACAGCTTCGAATTACATTACTTTATACTAGCTTACTTAATTTGTGTAATGAACATGGGACTTCAAAGGTTTTGCATACTGATTATCAGATCTGCAAAATCTGTCCAAATACTTTGTGACCATGTAATTTCTCGTTTTTTTAAAAATAAATCATAGAAAAGATTCCTTTTAAAAAATCAACATATAGAAGTAGTTTGAGGGATTGATGAGCTTCATTTATTGCAACTTTTTAAATTTTTAGATCTTTAATTTCTGTATTTATTCACCATTTTCATGTTGTCCACTTTATGGCGACACTGTATATATACATATACATAGGGGCTATGGTGTTACTATAGATAGATTGTTAGTGAAATCACAGAAAAATTTGGAAATTCTGAAAGAATTCCAGAAGGATTGTAATATGGAAAAATTGCATTTATAGTTTATAAAAATGTAATCAGCTCATGATCATAATACTGAACAATTGCAATTGGTTAATAAAATGTACATATCACGCCATGTATGTACATTGTATGGGTTCCTAGCAGGCATTCCTCAAATTTGTGATGCACATTTGTGAAATGACATAATAAAAATAACAGGGCCAATAAAAAATTGGGCTATGAATACAAAACCAAAAGCCTTTACAATCTCACGGCTAGTCTGGACATTTCTAGAAACTGTTAGAATATTAAAAATTTACATTTGCTTCTGACAAATTATCAGGACATTCTGCATCTGTAAATGCGCCGACAAAAGCGCTAAATCGGAACATTTGGATATTATCTTAAATAATGATTAGGTTAGGTTAGGATTTAGCGCTTTTGACGGCGCCCCTTTTGTACAGCGCGCATGTGGGCCTACGCGCTTTTGGCTACGCTTTTTTGTCCGCGCGGCTTTGCCCTGCGCCACTATGTTGCAGCGCCCTGGGCGAGGTATATCTAAACATAAGTATAAAAGTATTTGATTAAATATTATTTCAGAAAGACGTTATGGGCAGATAGATTTTTTTGCTGTTAACTACTGTGAGACAAACGCAAATTTACAATGATGTCACAATCTAGGTCCTAACAAGTTTTTTAATGATGCATGTGCAAATCTTTTAGAATTACAAAGCTTTTTGGAGGCCCATAACGTCTTTCTGATATAATATTTAATCAAACACTTTTATACTTATGTTTAGATATACCTCGCCCAGTATAATACATTGTTATACTACTATATAATATGAGCTGTATTATCTTTTATTTCATTTTTATTTAATTTATTTCAAAACATAAATAAGTTTTTTTCTTCTTGTTTCATATTAATTATTTAGTATTCTCTAAAAAAGTGTTTTTCTAACGTTTTCAGCTCAAGGCACACTAAACTAGGCTTAAAATTGTTCAGGCACACTGGTTGAAAAATACTGGAAAACTAGGATTACGCCAACATAACTGGAAATTTCTCTTACTTCATAAAACAATGTTTTCATATATAAAATCTTTCTTCGGTATATCATAAATTCATGTGAATTTTGAAAGAAATTTCATGAAATGGATAAAATGTCATAGGTTTTCTGGAAGAATAGCTTAAAATAAAATCATTTAGCCCTTCCTCAAAAGTTCTGCGGCACAACATTTGAAATCCCTTTCAAACTCACCACTACAGTTTACTTTTCAAACAAAATATGATTAAAGTTTTTGTTAGAAAATAATCTGGTTTTATAAAACTGATTTGCGTTTTAACGGTAACATACTGTATCGTATATCAATAAATAAACAAACCTCTTTAAGATGGCAATCTACATGTCTATTTATTCTGAGGTAAATATTTTTTAAAGAAATAGAGGTTTTTTGCATAGCACACACTAGCTAAACAAGCTAGTTACTGCTTATGATGGCCATAAAGTACATTTCAACGGTAATAAAAACAACAAAAGATACGTTTGCATAAAGAAATGAATATATTTCCACAATTTATTTCCTCCAAATGTAACAATTCGTTTAGGCAACAACTGTTATCCGACAAAATATTGTCTTTCTGTATATTTTTATTTCATTTTTTTTTTAAATACAAGATATCGAGATAATTCAAATTTACAATCTGAATTATATTTTTTATTTTATTACTTAAATCTGAATATATATTTTTTTTTAAATAACAGGTTAATATCCATGGGAGAAAATAACTTGTATGGATTGTACAACCAATTTCGGTTTAGGTACAGCATGTATTTGTTACAATACAAACTTAAGGGGAAAATAATGTGAAACATCACAATAAATTTGATAATGCCATAGATAATTCTAATATCCATTGTTGACTTTTTGCACCGAGTTTAGGAATGACATTCTTTTATATGTTCACTAAACTTTTAAAACTACAAACAACCTCTCAATATCCTCGGCATTTCAAATAAAATTGAAAGATCCTTGGTTTACTTTCGTCACATTTATTCTATTTCATTTTGAATTACAGATGTCAATTCCTTAATAATTTCAGAACATTTAAAGAAACATTCACCTTACAATTTTATAGATTTTTTTCAAAAGTTTCCCAACTGTTGTAAAATCCATCATTTCAGAATAGATACAGTGTTTCCATTTCCTCAAAAACAGTAAAGTCTTAAATTGCAAACAACTTCTACAATAACGTTAGGACCTTTACAGAACTTCAAAAAATTGAGATTTTTAGTTTTCTAAAAACTGCTTTTTTAATAATAGGCTACCATGTAAGAATTTCAGTAAATCTGTAGTTTGAATATTCTTTAAAATAGCTTTGGTCTTTATTAAGCTGCATATAAAGTGTACATATTTACTAAAAAAAGTTCTTAATGCCTATTCTTTCAAACGCCAGATGGCGTATGTACACTGGCAAACCAGTGGTCAATCTTCTTGACAACAAATCCAACCATGTATAATTATCAATAAAAAGAACACTTTTGAATATACACCATATAAAAAACGAAATAAAAAAGCCTTAGTAATCCTCCATCACCTCTGTTACAAAAGGGGATACGCTTTTACCCATCAGAGGGCAAGTAAGGAAAAATGTTGGTGGGCAGGTCCAGTCACGTATGGTAGTATGGTAGGTAGGGTAACTTTGGGTCACACCCATCTCCCAACATTATAGCATACCACCATGTACCTTATGGTACATGCGCACCTGGCCAACCCCTTTGGCTGCCAGGGGCAAGGGTTAGACAGGTTAGGGTCAAATGTCAGAGAAATCCCAGGTAAAGGCTAGTTCCGTTTTCAAATACAAGTCATACGCACACACACCCTAGGGTGAAGCAAGGGCAAGGAAGGCGATGCCCCTACCAAAATTACCATTATTCTGATATTTAGCACTGACAAGCCAATGGGGTGGGGTCACTCCGGGTGTAACCCCAGCAGAAATCTGAAGCTTTTGCCCAAATGCCTTCCAAATTAGCATTCAGCTAACGCAATGTTATTAATAGTCGTCTCGAGGAGCAAAAAACAGGATGCTCAAGGAGGTATTTCGGGTTGGACCCTTGCTTTTCGGCGACTTATGGCTTTTCAAAATGGCGGCCACCTTGAGTATTAAACAGGGCAAAATAGTCCAATTCATACTAAATCTGATATGGTCATAGGTCAAGTATAACATCTGCATAATTGGCATTTTATTAGTTTGACATAATTGGGAACTGTTTTAAGTTCAAAGTACTATGGTGGCGCCTTTGTGGCAAATCACAAATACAAAGTATTTGACAAAGTGTATAGATGAGGCATGCCTACCTTGCGTCAAAATGCAAATGTCAATGTGCAAGTATTTATGTTGTACAGTACTTCAACTTATTTCACCTAAAGTAGAGTCAAGAGCACTTGGCCCAAAGGTGGAAGTTTGGGTCATGCAGAAAGTACAAGGTTTTCACTTTGGCTTAATTTTGAAGGCACATGTCTCCCCATCGTCACACAATTGCAATATTTTCAAATTTTTAAATTTAGCTTATTATGTTTTGAAGATGCCTCTACTTATGTGTCAAGATCTGGATTTATTCCGTGCCAATATAGCAGTCTTATTAATATTTTCGATGGTTCATGACTTTCGAGTAGTACAGGTGTCTATTATTTTACCAATAAACTCACCGCTAACAACATACAAAATTAAAATTTCAGCAACAAACCTTTTTTGATGCTTTGACCATGTTGCATGTTTATACGTTTTGCATGAATTCAAAATACTATCAGTTGCTTTCATCTTCATAAACGCGATTTATTTCTGCCCGAATGAGCTTCTAAACTTTAAATACAGCAGAAATTGGAATCAGCTTGGATTTAAATGGAAGCCGTCATCTTGATATTGAGGGTTGTTCATAAATTACGAATAAAAAAAAACCCTATTGTCCAATAAAAAATTAATTTAATTTTCTAAAATGCCTGTCAAATTTTAATAAAAATATATAAATAGTGCATCTGGATGTAAACAGAATGGTTTTCTTACCTGCAATTATTGTATATCTTTGTTACTTCAGCCAAAAAAAATTGTGTAAGTTCTACTTAAAATTTTCTTAAAAATTCTTTTTGAACGATCCTCAACGAGCTTATGGTCCAATCAGGTTACATCCATATCCAAAAAAGCGACCAAGATTTGATTTGATACGATTAATTAAAGAGATTGACCAATGGGATTTCTAGAATGCCAAACCGGATAATTTGTCGTAATTACTTAATTTAACTAAATTTAAATTTAAAATAACTCATAAAAATGATCTTGGGCGCATTTTGACAAACTTTGTATTGGCGGGAAAGATTAGATTAGAAGGAAAATGTTTTTCCAATGTAGGGCTCCAAAATGAGCCAATGAGGATATTAAAACTCGACAACATTTTCAACGAAATGGGCTGCTTGTGGCACCACCTAACGGAAATTCACATAAATTATCTTATTAAACTGAATTTCAATCTTTATCATTACAATTAGGTTTTGTTAAAAACTTGTTTAGTGTATCATATTAGTTAAATACTCCAAAGTTTATCTTTAAATTTATACAAAATAGTGACTACTAATTATATTGTTCAGAAATATACATACATGTATTTACTGTTATACATTTTACTATTCTTAATACAGTAAAACCTGTATAAATGAATAACCTCTCTAAAAGCATAAAATGTTCCGATCCCGACTTGGGACCCGTGCATATAAATGAACCTATCTAAAAGCATATTTTTCACCGGTCCCAAGCGTATGCAATTAGACAGTGTCTAGAGTAAAACCTATTCTCCCCCATTTGGAGGGTTTTCACTTTTATGGATATCACGTAAATAAACTAAGTAAACTTTCTGCTGGTAAATTAGGTTTATTCATCTTTTTTTTTATGTTCGTGACATTTGGTTTTCATTTTAGGTCCCTTTACTACGTAACGCAGTAGGCGTCTATCAATATGAAAGACAATTAGCCCACTCGGCCACTAAAATACCTGTCTTCAAAATATAACAAACAACCATTTCACCACAACAATAGCATTTTGGTTAATGACGGTTTAAGTACGACATACTGTACGTGGTTACTTTAATATGCAAATTAGGCAACCATCTAAAGATGCCTATGGAAGGCCTGAACAGGAACTTTGCAGTAACAAATTTGGAAATTTATATACTTATACTTGAATGGTGCACATTTACCATTATTTTGGACAACTATCCTACATTTTATGCTAGCACCAAACGTTTTATAGGAAGAAAAATGTTACTTTTCGTATAATTTCTGCAGTTTCCAGATTTTCAAAGACCATATGATGTTTGTTAACGTAGGGAATCGGACTAGATAATCTAATTGTAAGTATTACTTGACAGTTAATTATGACTGTCTAATTCCATCCCAATCATCATTCAGTTGTAGGATGAGCTTCCTACCTTGAAACAATAATACATAAAATAATCTATAACAAGTGTTAGGTTATAATCTCGTTAACATATATTATTGTCTCCATATATTTTGAAATGCAACGTAAAAAATTCACTAAAAATTACAGTCTCACTTTTTTAAAATAGGAGCAAATATTTAACGTTAATCTATATTATTAATTTTTTTAAATATTTCTCATAATTTCATTTTCTTATTTAATACCATGAATCATAAGCAAGAATAACTTCAACTTTTGTCCTCATACTTTATAAAGCAACATTTGATCAAGTAGAGGGCGTTTTTAAAATACGACCATTTTAACCTGGGTACATTAATATAAGGATTTATATTTTAACTTAAAAAATTAATTTTGCCAAAAGTAATGACTTAATTTATCAGATCTATCTACTTTGCACTGCAAGAGCGCCTTTGTTAACATGCAAAAACATTGAACATGAAATTACCCCAATTTTCATGTTCAACATCCCTTCAGACAATCAGAACATGACATTTTTGGTCAACATTTGGTGATCATACTAAAAAGGCAAGCAATGAAATTTCTATAACTGTAAAACTCAACATGCACAATCAATTATTGATTGAAACTCGGAAAGACAGGTAAGCTATTCAATAAAAAATGACTATGAGGGCATTTAGTCCAAATTTGAAGTCCCATCATGCATGCTACTTGATACCAGGAGAGATGAATCCAACCTGTTTGAATTCAAGGAGTGGTAACACGCCATATTTGCACAAACATTGTTTTCACTAATCTGAGTTTGGTGCAAGCCATTTGTGTGGTAATAGTTCAGGGTGGCCAGTATATTAGATGGAAAAAATTCAAACATATTTCAAGAATTTCAAGGATTATCCTATAAATTTCCAAGCATCCCCCAATATTTTTTCAAAAAACTGGAGAATTTTTCTAGAGACTTTATAGTCTAACGAGCTATCAGATTTTCCTGATTAACGAAAATGTGGTTTGACATTCTTGTATGCATTTCTTAAAATCCTTAATAGTGTATGGAATGCATATGTAAATTAGTTTTTCTTGCACCAAATCCCATCTATAAATCCCACATTGCAATTTCTCACAGTCAACAAGTGGATTTTCACATGGCCATAAACTCTAATATTTTGTTGTTGAAAAAAAGGCACATTTGTTGGTATTTGAAATGGATGCTTTGAAATAAACTATTGATATATAGCCTTAATGGAAATACTAGTCAATACCCTAAAATGTTTCTACAATACTTCTGAACATAGTTTTGATTTAACAAATAAACATACTAGAAAGTTCGTTCAAGAATGAGGTGCTATTTTCATAAAATCTTTAACTTTTCATGGTTTGGTCTTAATTTTTAAAGGTTCGTATCATGTGGCATAACCAAGCATCCAGCTGTTAAGGCACATTTAGTCTAAAAGTTTAAATTCCACAAATAAATGAAAAAGAGGTCACTTGACCAGCTTTAGGATCCACAATCAGTAATGCTTCAAACTTATAAAGTCAATATTTGTCTTATAATTTTTCAGCATTACAATGAAATTTATTAACTTCTTGTCAAGTGGGTGTCAGGATATGTCCCATTAACAGCCACTAGCATAATTTTTTGTAAAAAATACCAGGAGGGCACATGAAAATCGCCGTTCCCAGGATAACTTTTTGGTTTGCAGATACAGCAAAACCCAGTTAAGAAGTTTTTCAAGGGACTACAAGTTTAAATAAATCTTCTTCAGAAATGAAACCTAGTTCATGCGATGGACATTTCCTTAGCACATTTTTGGTTATATAACGCCATAGCAGTGATCAACATTCTGAACTGCAATATCGTTTATGTCGGTTGAGCAATAGTAACGATACATGGATTGCAACTCAAAGGCTTAAGTAAGAAATATTCCATTATAAACCCACGAGCTTACATTAACCTTATATTAATCTTCTGAGGCTTATTTCAGGACTTTGAAATGGGACTTCTTAACCGGATTTCACTATAATTTCATGTATAGAGCTTGATATTAGGTTATGCACCCCCTTAGAAGGAACATTAGGATCATAACGTTTTCATCCAATTGGAATTATCGGCCCAATTATGCAAGGTGATTATGCACATATGATTTGTTTTCGTTCTTCAAAGTTGACTCCAAATAATCAGCTGCTCAAATTACCTTATGGACCAATTAACCGAAATATACCATTTTCGTTTGTCTGATAGGATTTACCTTTCGAAATTTTAATGCAAGTGTGGAGGACAAACTTAATCCATGAGATAGATGCTTTTGAAATTTCAACCCCAGTATGCATTTGCTTCAAGGTCCTTTAAACATCAAATGACTCAGTTTCGTCATTACATCTTTGAAAAACAATAGAGACATCATTCGTTACTAGTTAGTATAAATTTCCCATTTGTTAATTAGCTTTTCGACCGTTAACCGAAATACGGACTTTGCTGGGATGGCTACCTCTCTCGTAACCGTTTGTTTGGTACATGTCCTCGTCATCGCCATCATCTTCTTCGAGGTGAGCAGGGCTATGCGAAGAATGGCGATTAATCGTGCGATTAAACGGAAATTCGCTAACAGGCATCCGATAGGGACGAGGAGATCTGGATTCGGATCTCAGCTGATCCAGTTCATAATTAGAAAGGATATCCGAACACGTTTCAAAATGGTCCTTAGGCCAATTCTTCTTCAATGTTTCTACCAGCTGCTTCAGTTGCGTCTTCTCCAATTCCAGAGTTTTCAAGCGGGATTCCTGCTTGCTGGTACATGCCTGGTACGAGCTGATGGTACGCTCCAACGTCCTTAAGTTGTTGTGGGCAGTTTGGTTCTCCTCCATCAGATCCGCATTGTGTCGCTTGAGATTACGATTGGCCAATTCAAGTTGGGCCATGGTTTCGAGATCGACTCCTGGAGGTGGACCCGAGAGCGATTCTTCTTGGAGGACGTGATATTCAACTTCGTATGCTTGCAATTGCTTCGATATATTCAAATTGAATACCTAGGAAATAATTAGGGGAATAAAATAAGATTTAAAACTCTTCTAAAAACCCAGATTTGACTGTTGCATACAGTACATTGGTGCCACATTTACCTGATTAAAAACTCTTTCCATTTGAATGATACCCATGCCAGGCATTGTACATTTCAAGAAATCCATAACACTTTCAAAAGTGCTGCATTGAATGATCAACTCCTTGTGGTTACCCAGTAACACCAGAGCCACTTTAAAGACCACTTCGAGTCCATAGAGAAATATTAAATCTAAAAGATTGCACAGAAACGACAGGATGAGCAATGATAATTCGGGAACAGCAAGAATCGGTAGTTAATCCACGCACCAAAAACTCTTGAAACAAATCCCAGCGGAAACTGGGAGGCGAATAACGTTAAAAACCACGGCGCAGCATACAGCGTGGGTGCAATTTCGTGTCTTTCAAAATGGTTATACAAATCTGGATGTTGGTCGTGGATAAGCCTGGAAAGTTGGTACATCTGAATCTGAGAAAATGACATATGCATAAAGTAAAGCAATTGAGAAATACGTTTGAATAAAAAAAACAAAAACAAAGAATGGTTATTAACGTACCTGCAAGGCAATCATATCTGGCTTAAACTGCTTCCGGAACCCAAGAGTATAAAGGATGTGTTTGAGCATTTCAAACGAATTGTCTTCTTCCATCTAATTGAATGAAAAAATGCGAGGAAAAATCAGACATCTCTGTACTCTTTGACGATGGAGAAAAATGATTTTGTGAAGATTCTGAAGTATAGTGGGACCATGATTATCGTATTAATAAGGGACCGAGCCTATCTTGTTGTTTAAAGATCTGATAATACTCAGTCTTTTCGCATTCACAATAAATTTTAACGTTTACTTCCCTAATTTGTATTCTATTTTATCAATTCTACATTTTTAATTTTCTTTAAAAGGAAAAATACACATTTGCAATTGTTTTTCGAAAAAAGAGTATGTAACAGTATTTTAAGCGCTAGCATGCATACACTACATATTAAACTTTTTTTTTTTTAAAAGTCCTCTACAGTTGTTTTTTAAATTACAATAGATTTTGCACGTAGATTTTGTATTAAACATGGCTCGGATAATTGGGGTTCAACTGCATTCTAATACAGTAAATTGGAATTTAGCGATCAAGATTCTCCATAAAACAAAAGTACATTGTCACTTTCCACGCTTTTTGCCACTTTTTTGAAACAATGCATCTGCATTAAAGCAATTTGTATCATATACATACGTGTAATAGAAGGACCCCAGCAATAAAACTAAGTCCTTGGCAATATCCAACCTCCTTGTCCAGCAAGGAGTAAGCCTTCAGAAGGTTAAAAAGAGACAGCTGACCAGCGCCCAACGATACTGAGAAGTAAGGATGGCTGGGGAAAGTACGACCTATCGTTTGACAATTACAAGTGATGTTTATAAAACTGCCAAAATCGAAATACAAACAAATACGAAAAAGCCTCTAGCTTTTAATATTCTTACCTAAATCTATAAGAATTGCATGCTGCTGAGCGGTTAATTGCTTAAGTAGGTCTTCGTAACAAGACGATAAATCTTCGTTGGGAACCTCGCTTACGCCATCTTCTGCATTTGCATTATGCTGTTCTGCTAAAAGTTGCCAAATTTCTCCACGCCTTGGTCGAGGAACGCCTAAAATATTATTGGGAAATATAGTTTAGGAGTAATTAATACAAATGAAACTGGAAATTTACATATTGCACAGGAAAAATAAGCTACGAGTAAATTATAATTGCTATTGCTGTTGTTTGGATTTCGAAATTGAAGTTTTAATACCTGCTTTTACAGCGTCCACTAAGGTCTGGAATCTGATCTTCTCAGATTTTTCCTTTTTGAGCATTTCATCCCAAACTTTAGTTATTTCCTTAAGACATGGTGTTATTTCCTCATAGTCCAATTTAACACGTTTCACATGCACTGCATCTTGGTTTGCTGTAAAATCGTCATGTATGAATATCAATAAAAGAAAGTAAGCATGGAAATAGTTAAAAAATAAAATATGTTTTTGCGGGAGAACCAGATAACAAGGGTTCCTTCTGTACTTATATAATATGGATTAAATACAAGTAAATAAATGTCGTACCTTTGAGTTTCTTATTTTCCTTTTCCATTCTAATAAGCAAGATTTGTTGCTTGATGGCTTTTTTCCAAAGCGACCTAAGTGTTGCAGGTGATCTCTTGATTGGTGGTCCAGCAGGAGAACATGCAGAGAGCGAAAGACCATCTAGGGATTTGTTTGAGCAATCTGTCAATAATAATTGAGTTTAATAATGCACACTTTCATGAAGTGATTACATTTATCTTATCTTTAGATTGTAATAACCATCACCTGGCGGTTTACGATGAGGAGTGACTACCCTGTTGAAAATGGCTTGCCTCCATGAACCTGTTTTGTTTGGAGTCACCATTTCATCGTCAGGCGTGGTTGGCTTGGAAGGATTTCCAACCTTCATAAATCTACAATTAAATAAAATCTTAGTGAACATAGGTGTCTCGTACCATATCAGAATAAATGTTATTTTAATCTGCAAATGATTGCATTCATATTTTCCACATTTCTATGTTTAAATCTTTAGTACGTTTAAATATCGACAAATGTACATACGACTGTATACAATCTTAACTGTTCAAACTATTTTAATTCTTACATGTTCATCATTGGACTTGTCTTTTGTTTGATTAGCCTTGAACGCGGATGCTGAGGAAATTCTCGTCTTGGAGGCTGAACTTCAGCATTGCGATCTCGCATTATGCCAACTGTTGAACTGCGTCTTCGAAATGGGTTATTTTCATTAATTCCTTCCAGGAAATCGAAGTTACTTTCCTTCCTGTCAGGCGTGGAAATTGGAGAGTGATCAGGCGTAGCACCATTAGAAGAATCCTATTAAAAAAAAGTGATGAAAAAAAAATTAATTCAAAAGCTCACATACCAAGTTTACCATATCTGTCATTCAATAAGGAATATAAAGGGCACGGCATTTAAAGTGACATATCTAAATATGAGAGAAAACAAAACATGTCACCAACCTTGCTTTGCAACTTAATAAATAATAGGCTCTTATTTCTCCCTTTAAAACAAACAACGTTTGTCTGAATCATTTAAAAAAAATGTTTTATTTTCCTCATAATTGGATGTCACTTTAAATGCCTCACTAGGGCATTGGGTGGGAATTTGGATTAAAAGATAAACTTGGCTAAAACCTCAGCTTTCCAGAAAAAAAGCATTAACTACACATAGTTCTAAAGTTTTATGACTGCAATACATCAAATTTGTTCAAAAAAGTCCTGAAACCAATACCTAGAACTCAAAAAAATGTTGCTCGTCAATTCCCGTTTTGAATAATTATTATAACGGCTAAACTTAATTTACATCACACAAAATTGAATCGTTTGACAATTCATCGAAATTCATGTATTTAAAAAAAAAAACCTGGTTAACAGTTTAAGTGTATACAAATTCGGAAAATTGTGATCACACAAATCCTTACTCTGTAACTGGAAGAATCCACATCTATAGTATTGCTACGTTCTCGAAATGCCTTCCTGGCATCGTCTTGAGGCTTTCTCTGAAGTTGAAAACAAATATCAATATGATTAATGAAACTCATCAAAACACTGGACAAACGAATTATTAATAACAGATGTAAAAACCTTTAAAATGTTTTCAAAGGAACTTGTTAACGAGCGCTTCGCTTTGTTTTTCAAGTCATCCAGGACAGACGGCTGATGTTTCTTATCAAAATAGCAAATATTCTGTGGGTCAGTATCAAACATTACAAACAACGATTAAAATTTAAATACACAGTACAGACAGCCAAATGCGCAGTAATAACTCACCAATTGCTCCAACTTTCCTCCTTGCGTATCCACGTGCGTGTGCTTGCTTTGTTTCGTTTCGCAATGAGCTCTTAATAACATCATTAAAATCTCGTTTTGTTCCTGGCTAGAAGTCACTTCGGCCCCCTGCAATGTCAACAACAAATTTGACAAACCGTGAATAGACAGTTTTCCAACTTCGAATTGGCCATAAATAAACTATAGTGCGATTATTATTCACCGGGAGATTATTTGTTAAATATATTTTAACTAAAAAATACTTGTGCATCTTTGTATTTTTGACAAATTTCAAAATTTTCTTGTTCAAATTCAAAGTTAAACTTTAAAATGAATTAATTTTCTCCTTTAAATATGTGTGGTGAATCATCTGTAATGGTACTGACATTTTGTTAAAAATAAACAAATCTGATCATTTAATTATTTGCCTTCTTTGTTTTAAAAAAACAATTTTTTGTATTCTTTTGATGATTATTTTTAAAATTAAATTCAAACATTTCTGTCATGAGTACGTAATTATTAAAAGCAATAGGAATTTCAGCTTCTATACTTTGCTTGTAAAATATACAAATTCGTCAGTTTATATATTTAAGGCAAATTAAATGTAACAAAAATCCAAAATCAAAGGCATACTTGCCAAGCTTATTTATTACAAACAAAATGTGCATAACAGCAAGTTTTGCAAATTTTAACTGCAGTAAAATTTGCGATTCACACATCAGAAATTTTTCAGCAAAATTGCAGTAAGATTGCTTACACACCTAAAACTGCAGCTTAATTACAGTGTTTTGTTTCATTAAAACTAAGTTATTTAAACTGCTGTTTCGTCGTAGTTTCTTTATAGGGAAGAATTTTGCACAAAATAATAAACTCAAACTCACTTTCAGCTTCATGAGGATTTCATGTTTCTCTTCGCTCGACAAAGTATCCAACCTTCTGGTTATAATTGTATTGGCCTTAGAAGCTGGCAAACCTACAAAGGAAAAGTGCAAAGCAATGAAATATTTCGTAATAGTGTAAATGCACAATTGCACATATACTAATTATTCTACAAGCATGCCAAACTTTCCTTTGCATAAAAAATCTTAGTTGAGATGAAAATAGTTAATAGGGCCATCCATGAAGTAAGCTATGTAATTTTAATTAAATGTCAACTACACATTACCTTGTTATATATGACCTCAACAAATAAAAATTGTTCATTAGTTTTGCTGTAGCCCTCAAATAAGGTAATCAAAGGAGTTTTGCACATTAGAATCAGTGCATATCCGTAGAAAAAAAATTATATTAAAAAAATTAAGAAATTTAACTAATTCTCTTATAAGTGTCCTTATAAAAACCTCTCAACTTCTCAAACTTTTGGATAACTATGATGATCACATTACATTTTCCAGAATTAACAAAAAAATTCATTGAAATGCATTTGATGTAACCGGCAATTATGCGCATTAATATAAATTAGTTGTAATGTCAAATGTTATAATTTATTAAGTGCCAAGGGCTAATTTCGGGTTGACGTAAATGCTTTTAAACCTGAATATCAAAGAGACCTAAAAACTGCAGCTATGACGCCAGGAGAAGAGTTAACCTTGGAATAAATAAAAGCTAGGTTTGAAATTGCAAAGACATTCCCTACTTCTATAGCTTAAGGGTGTAAAATCGCAGATACACAGCAAAATATCATTGATGTATACAATTTCACTTCGGAAGACGACAATTCATTACTCACATCATACAACTACTATGTAAAAATGACAACATTTAATGCAATCTCGCTTCATTATTAATTAATCATACAGAAATTCCCAAATGAGTTTAAATTTCGATTCCAAAACCTTTTCTTCAATATACTGTAAATTTATTTATGGGACAAATAAACTACTTTCAATAATAGCCGAGTATTAGCTTAAGTTGCAAATACATGAAGCAATTTTAGCATATGCATAAGGTAGCATATTTTGAAAAGAGCGTTCAGTTTTTGATTAATACTTTTGAATAATCTATTTCAAAGTATTTTAAGGAAAAACGACATTGCAACAAATAACAAGTAGTGACATTTTGTTTAATTTTGTATTGCTCTATAAAACAAAGACAGTGATGACTAGTGAAAACTAATTTCGGAATCAATATAGAAGTTGATAGAAATTTAATCACCAAAAATATGCGTTGTTTTTCGAGTTCAGCATATTAGGTCATAATTCCAAATTTAAAGGGTTAAGGTAATTAATGCAACACCCTCATTGAACATCCTCAACAAACCTCAACAAACATTAGCAAAGTCATATAGCCTTCTAATATACGGAATGAAAATAATGAAAAAAAAAAAAAAAAGATCTAAAAGCAGTCAAAATATAGCATTTGCAGAAAACTTTTCTCCTGTTTATTTATAGACAAAATTCAAACTTTCACGGATTTGCAAACTATTATGTTTTTTGGCGGATGATACATAAAATAATAAAAGTTGCATAGCCATTTCAACAAAAATTAGGACCCAATACGTATAATTTGTTTTTGTAATGTCAGTATGTTTGAATGTTGCAAATCACATTTTACAGGGCCTAACGTCTAATGACAAATCCTTGGCATTGTTAAATCAGCAGACAAAACGCACTTGACAACCTACTACATGACATAGGTCCACCATCAACATAGAGTGCACTTATCTTCCAACACACTGATAGCAAAGTTGAACAAAGTAAAAGTCCATTATGATGGGACGAATAAACATAAAATACTACCCTTACCTTCCAGATCCATGCATAACTTATGAAGCCACAGCATAGGACAGGTTTCGCACATAAGAAATTGATTCCTCAATGTCCT
>JAQGAE010001870.1:0-20367 GCA_034696685.1 Julus scandinavius | reverse complement strand
TTGAAATTTTGAATAGCAGTCGGGAAAAAAGATTTGGGTCCTGTAGTGACTTAAAGAATTATTAAAATATAATTGGGGGGAAGTAATCGACGGGTTGTGACATCATTATGGATGGAGTGTAGTGAAATTTGTGACAAAGGGGTGGGTGTTTAAAAAGAGGCGAAGAAGTGTGACATAATTTATGGATAACCCCTTAAAATAAAATCATATCAAACTAATGATATGGTGTAATATTCAAATTAGCATTATCACATGTATAATATGCCTTCTATTGTAGTGCTATCATGATCTTTATTTAACTACTCTGGGTACAAATTTTCTAAAACATTATACTATATGTTATTTTCCAAAGAAGTTCGCAGCTATGCCATTTTTACTCATTCCGAATGTATTTTTGAGATTTTACTTTCCTTTTAAAAAAAAAGTAAAGCTGTTTCATTCTTTGAAGTCAGACTTTGCGTCGGCCTGAAATTTACCAGAAAATCCAAATAGCCAAATTAAAGGAAAATGCAATTCCAAAAGTTCTTAGCAAAGTACGCAGACACAAGAAATGTGTTTTTTCACCAACTTTTTAGTCTCCAAATTGTTCGTCAATAAAGCCATGGTTACTGAAGACTTTACAGTTGATTTTTTAAAATAGATCACATTTTTAAATTTGTCCCAAAATGTATATTGTTTCGAAAACTTTGATAATACAAGTCGGATGCTGATGTAAAACATGCATGTGCATGACCTCGAATTTTTGTATGAATAGCCAACCGCTATTAAGCGACGTTTGAAGCACAAATTTTAAATGCTTATAAAGCTTCAATGTTTGGGCATATTAAGCCATGTCATGTCGTTGTTACCCAAAAGGTCATGGTTGACCATTATCTCGGACAATTTAATAAAAATGTATGTTGTATTACGAATTAATCGTTTTTGTGCGACCTGTTTTTTAGCATGAAGTCAGCCCGAAAACGAGGTGATTATTGTACAACTTTGATGTCACCTTCATGGCACGTCAAATTCATTTTCTATATACAAATATCTGCCATTATTAGAACCATAAATTATAGTTTGTGTAATCATGTGAAATTCGTTCTACACATAACAATAGTAGCTGCGAAGAAAAGTCGATTTACAAACTAAGATACAGCAACAAAAGAGACACAATTAACCCTAATGCGGCTATTGATAGCTCGACATGGATGTCTAAAATACGCACAATGAATGCATTGATTTTTCAGCTAGGTTCATGTTTCAGCTCTCTCTCTCTCTTTAAATATAAAGAAGTCCAATAAATTGCCTTTCATTATTACTTGCACCGTCTCTTTTTACTATGCTTTCTCTTTAGGCTATCCAATAGCAGTGGAATATTCCCAAACGCTTATCGTAAATTCCCTTAACCCAAAATGGTGGTAGCGGTTGAACAACGATGTTCTCATGCAAAATTTCTTGGCTCCAAAACGATATTCTCCATTTGTTTTGTTTTTTACAACTTTGATAAGGTTAACAATACTTTACAATTTACGAGTCACCGATAGAGAAAAATCCTTTATGCATGTTGCATACGTATTTGTCAAATAGTGAAATTTGAGAAATGGGATAACAAAAAATAGTGATAATACGCATTAAATTTGACGCACATTGAAAATTATTACAAAATGCATGTACTATAAACATAGTATTATTTACTGATTTTAGCTTGAGAGCTAAGTTTGATAAGTGATATTTATTACTTTTGTCTGTTTTATCCATGGATGAAGCTCATGTTGAATATTTTCTCTTAAAATTTTCGTCAACTGCTGCTAGAAAGCATCTTACAGAAAGTAGCCTCCCTTGCTTCACATGCAATTAAGTTATTTCGAAAATTGTTAAAGACAACAATAAACAAGGTGTAAAACTACTTCTGACGGGTCGAAACTTTCACGGTTATGAAATTGGGAATCTCCTAAGATGTTATTTTTATGTTTAGCGACATGTGCAGTTAGTACTCATTCGAAATAAGCTATTAATATGATTGGTTAGGCTTATAACAGATGAGATATTCATGCATTTTAGCAAATTAATTTTACGCAATGGACCAGCTATGCACTTATCCATTACTGTATATTTAAATGGACAGGGTGTGTCACAAGAAACCTGGTAAATACCGTTTCATTACTGGAGTGACATCAATATGTATGTATCACGATCCAGGTATTTTGAACGCCAAAGAAATTAGATATCAATAATTTTAACAGTAGCCTACATATTGTTTTACGGAAATGTTTCCAGACAACATGTCGGAATATTGCGCTCCTATTTGGAACCCTCACAAGGATGGTTCATATTCAGGATATAGAGATGTCCCAGCGTAGGGCAACCAGATTTGTTAAGGGCGATTACCAACATTCCGCAAGTGTGACAGAAATGCCCCACTCTCTACAACCAGTGCAGGAGTAGACATAATCACTCAAATCCTTTGACCGAGCTTCGTCTCAAGACTGATGCTTACTATTGGTCCTTATTTTATGCATGAGATTAGACGATGGAATAGCCTTCCTGGCGAAAGCCCAGATTTAATAAAAATTAAATTTAACAATGATGTCTAAGTTTGCAGACGCCTGCGGTCGAGTGGGTTATGTGCTTGCCTCTCGATCCTTAGACGCGGGTTCGCTTCCTGGTCGAGGTCGGTGGGAATTTTTTTTACAGATGGGAGAAATTCCCTAAGTGGCGGCTCTTAATCAGCGGCTCAAGTAGATTGTTGCACGTTAAAAGACCCCTCGAGAGGGGGTGGAAGTCCCCTCTCGTAGGCATGATTCCCAGGTAGGTGTTAAAGGCTCATCCAGACTTTAGTTGCAGAATTAGGCCAACGTTAAAAAATCAACAAACAAACACAAAAAAAAGTCGCTATTGACGTAGGAGCATTCTCCTGAAATGATACCCAATGTAGGATACTTGAGTTGAATTGAACTGAGTTGAAATATCTAGTTGTTAAGCTGTAAATTTATACTTTTCTAAATATTATCATATTTACACATCACAAAATATATGTGTATCCTGAAGTTGAAAGTATTATCATGTGCCAGTCACGAGATACAAATGGCAAATTGTTTTCTCTAACAACAGTTCTGTTTGCATGACTATGATGACAAAAACAGTCATGTTTGCATGACCATGATCAATGTACTCTATCCTGATTATAAAAAAAAATCTCGTAATTTTCGTTAATCTTTCAGCATGGTCTTTTCCAATAACAACAGGCTTAGTTTTTGTTCAGCATATCATTGTTGAAAGGTGGGTGTTAAAACTCAACCCATATTCGGTTTCATAGTCAGTGGTTTGGCATGATAGTCATCCTTCGTAGCAGCATGAAGCCACTTATTACGTCACGAATATAATTATAACCGTAATAATGGCACATTTTAATTATTTAGAAATGTTTTGGCTTTCACGTCAAAGGCCTAGTGTGATTTTATGAAAGGAATATCTTGAACAGACATTCTACAGCTGGAACACAAGCTGCATATTTGCTTAATTTTCCCAGAAAAAGTTTGCAAATTTCAATTAGTAAAGTGCAGTAGGTTTAGAGGTTGAACTTAACAAAAAAAAAATCTCGTTTACAAACATGAATGGGCATTGTAATTTTATACTCAAATAAAATGAAACTTCGGTTTACAGTTTAACTCTACTTCCGTATCTAGTTCCTATAAAGACTTACAAGAAACGCCATGCCTATAGCTTGCTCTCTTGATGAAAAGTTTGATACATTATTATTCATAATAATTCATAGTATTTTTTACGACAAAATACATATTAAAGACCATAATATTGGCAGGTGATCAACTTTAATTTTCTCCACAGCTGGATATGTACAATATACGGACATTAATTATTAATAATATTTTTTTCTATTTTGTTTTTCTTCAAGAATATTACAAATATATTCGTTTAAAAATGTCTAGATTTTATTCATGTCTTATAGTAAGTGCCATTTGTAATTATTAAATCTAATATAGTATGCGTTCGTTGCTTACACTAAACCATAGGCTACATTTCATAAACAAGGTTAAAATAAATGTTTGCTCATAGAAACGAAAGAACATTTGTTATATAACTAGGGCGTCTGTATAAACAGTTCTTATTTTATATACCATAATTTACGCCTATAGTAATACATTACCCTAAGAAATCCTACTAAAATTGTTGAATCCGTTAACTCAAAATTAAGTTTAATGTTTACTTATTTTGATATTTCCATCCCTTCATTTATCATTTTATAATTACTTTCGCATTTAGACGTAATGTATAACGTTTTCCTATGTGCTTAAAAGCCTATACTATGTGATTATATGGTTAATAGGCAATTTTTTAATTACGCTTGACAAAATTGCTCATCTTAAAATAAATGGGTTGATTACTTTTTGAAACTTATAATCTTAACATGAGCACAGTTTCTTATCTACAATCTAATATTTTAGTTTGAACGAATGCACTATTATTAATAAAATGCAGCAAATTTAATTTGATATTAAGCACTGTCACCTAGGATACGCATATTTTTAACCATATCGCATTTGTTTCATTTTATGTAGGCAAAACCGCTGGTTCTCAACCGAAGAAAAAAGCAGAAAAACCGAAGAAAGTAGAAAACTCGTCCAAAAATCCGAAACAAGGTAAGCAAATATCCCACTATGTTGTGTCTATCTAGAGATCATCGATTTTTTAAAATAACTGCATGCTTCTAGACAATATAACATGCACTTGGGGAAACCAAACTCAGTGCCATTATTCCTTTACAATTGCTATAATATTTCTATCGATTAAATGACGGATGCCGAATGTTAGGTATCAAAGTAGTATTTTTACAAAAGCATGTCAAACTTAAATTTGGGATGGGAAAGAAAGTTTTAAAAATCCATGTCCAACATGTGATCAATGAAAAATCCCTGGTATAATATAGAATGAAATTACATAACTTTTGAATAATGTATACTTTATACTGTATATAAGAATTATATCTTCGACCATTTTGGGTAATTTTGCTAAGCGCAGAGTTGCACATTCGCAACTATTTCGAGCATCTGACTTCTGTTGGCTATTGATTTTTAACTCGTATAGTGACCGGCGCAATAGGCTAAGATACACCATGCATGTAACCATGACAACAAAGCACCACTGTCATCGCTTCAATGGCGAACGTGTATAGGATATACCACCATGCAAAATGGTAGTTCATAAAATTACCCATACGACTTTTTGAACTGTCCTTGTGAGAGACTCGACCGACATCTAATGAGAGAAAAGGAATTTAAGGAATTTCGTAATGAGCTGCTATTCCAGCTATCGCAAAAAAAACGCAACGCTTTTAAAGGCCCTTTTGAATGAAAACTGTATAAGGAATTTTTAATCAATTTCGAAATTCCTAACCTATGCTATATAGGCAAGTATAGTGACTAAAAAGTGTACTAATATAAATTAAAAAAAGAATCAAAAATCCAAAACTTTCTTTTTGACTTTCTATTTATTATTAAGCTGAAAGATCAACAGCTCAAGAGTTATCATATTTCCGTTTAATTAAATGCACTTTATCTAACATGCACGTTTTCGTATGAACGCCTCTTTTGGTAAAAATATTTGACATACGCCCGTATAGACTTGCACTATAATATAATAATAAAGCTTCTTGAAGCAGGAAAACATTAATGATAAATTGAAAAAACAAAAAAACAAACAAAATACTCAGATTTAATGCCATGGTTACAATGATGTCATACTTTATGAAGGGATGAGTGTCACAAGGAAGCTCTTTATAGCGTATTTTTAGGTTTTCCTTTTTATTTTTTTCCCAAAAAGCTTTTACACGATTTTTCATAAGGATTATATGCATTATATACGCCCATCCGATTATTCTTTTTTATGGATAGTACCTACTGACTGCATGTATACTGTAGTGTACCATTTTGTTTTATACCAAAGTCCACACAGTCGACACGAAAATTAATGAACTTACATATAATTATTTGATGTAAAACGACGGGTTGCAACACAACTTAATTTGTTATGATCATAGCCAACTAGAACTGTCAAAATTAATATGAATTACGCATGGGCATATGGCAACTTATTTAGGCCACAGAGTTAACGAATCCAGATTGAAAAATAGTGGAAGATAAATAAATGTACACGTAACAATGCTGTATAACTGAAAAAATCAATTTTAATTTTTTGATTTAATCCTAATGGTTTATGCAGTTATTATTCAGAAAATGTTTGGTTTGAACCATTGCTACTAAATCATCAGCATCCTATTATTATCCTATTAAGTTGCGATTGTTTATCAGCCTTCTTGGAAGATAAATCAGGGACAGGATAACATTCAAGCTAGAAAATTAATATCGAACTTTTTCGAAAAACACTACTCTCGTTGTTATTGACAATTGTTTTTGCACCATGTCGTGACACTAATTTCAAGTCGTACTTTACGCCAACAGAAAAATAAGATTCGAGGAAATACTACTCGAATTGATGTGAAAATTCTATGGAGGAAAAACTCATTTTTTTTCGCATCTCAGTTTATGAAATGCAGCCTATATACTGTACATGTAGACCATTAGTCAATATTGAATTTGGGAAAATGTATGCACTTGTCAATATCTGAAAGGCAACACTTAAATGTTTAACGCGAGGGCCAGCTTTGGAAATGGCGTCTTTATTGGTTTGAAATTGTGCAACAATTTTTTTTTTTTTTTTTTTTTTTTTTTTTCATTTTATTAAATTTCCCGTCACATTTATGTGTCCCCCGCAAAAGAACGTCAGAAACACAGAAGATGCTCGTTTTTCAACGAGCTAAAATATCTCTCGTGTCTGTTTCTATACACTTTAATGGGATTTCTGGAAGATGGCATCTCTGGTACTATATGCATTGAGATATGAGTGAATGCCAGCTAAAAGAAGTGAAGACGCAGAAGACTTTGAAAACTCTTGGGAGATAAACACCAACATCTTTTAAGAATGGAAAATGACAAGAAAACGAAATGTTCGTTTGTTGCCTACTTTGGCGGTTCTATACATGTCAGATATTAGGCTGATAGGCTCTGAGAAAACTGTGCAAAAAAGACAATCGTTTATGGGTGGGTTCCTATATTCTAAAAACGAATGGCAGAAACTCTGTAGAATAGAAAACACTTAATGTAATGTTTTGCCATCACAAGTGGACACATATAAGGTCAAACTGACGCCAACAACAAAAATAATAATAATAATAATAAAACTTGGCTTTCATATCCTCGGTGAAGAATACGACAAATAGATCGGATTGAATAATAATACAACCGTTGTCAGAATTCGTCCAAACTTCAAAAAAACTCATTTAAGGAAAGAAAAAAAAAGAATATTAAAGAAATATACAAGAAGTTGAAACTGGGACATGACAATTGAAAGCAAGTGATTTCCTGTCTAGTTAACTGTTATATGGCATAAAAACCAACGTTAAATTTGATGATACTCTGCTATTTAATTTAATCGGCGATTACAAGTACTTTAATTTACCGATTAAACTTAACGGAGCGTGGTGAAATGACCATAAAACCCCTATGTGGGGATTAACGTTTGAAGTGGTTTAATCTTATGAAAATCGATCGGACATTCGACAATTATGGTAGCCTTTATGAACGCAATACAACTTAGTTTGCTGTTATACAAATCTATATACAGGGTGACGCCACTAAAAAAGGGGATCCTTTTTCATAAATTCGTAACTTTTTGCTTTTTAATCAAAGTAAATCCAATTTTGCACAAATATAGGCAACAAACGTACAAACAGGTATTTCAATTTGTACTTAAAGTGTCCTCCATGAATGTCCACCGTGGATTATTTCATCTGGGGGAATTTTGAGTACAAATTAAAATAGCTATTTTGTTCGTACGTTTGTTGCCTATATTTGTAAAAAACTGGATTTACTTTGATTAAAAAACAAAAAAGTTACGAATTTATGAAAAAGGTTTCTCCTTTTTTTGTGGCCACCCTGTAGTACACATATACTACACAAAGCACATAATAATGAATTTCCAAATGTTGCTCTCAAAAAAGTTAGATACAACATAGGATTAAACGTTCGTGTCATTCAGCGGTTTTTAAAAAGTTGCAGAGGATATAATAATAATGAAGGTGTGGTTCACATCTTATATAAGTCATACCTAATTTTTTCCAGTTCTCATCATCATCATCATCATCATCATCAACATCATCATCATCAACATCATCATCATCATCATCTCTATCTCTTTTAAAATATGTCTACCATAGTTTTGTCATCGAAATAATTTCATTTCTTATAAAGTCAAAATCAAATTTGCTGTGCGTTGTGTATAATCACCATTGATAAACCAATCAACGATTAAAAACCCTATTCAGCATTTCTCCAGCGTTCGAGATTAGGTAAAAGCCTTTATTCAAAGAAAGCTGTTTGAGAGAAACCAATTTCCCCCATTTTTAAGTTGCTTTTATGCGCAGTTTGTACAGTTATTGAAATTGAAGATATTGAAGTCAGTAATGATAAGTGACAATCTGAATCAATAAAAGGTTTCTTCATAATGGATTCCCATTTTCGTTCTTCAGGTTCACCAACATTGTTTAGCGAAATGTAATAAGCCTAGTATGAAAAGAGAGGTGCATCGTTTTACCCTGACTTCGCACCATTTTAGTTTAACGGCAATTTTTCGAGCACTTGGTAGCTAGGCCGCAAAACAGGCCTTGTAAGTAATGATTTTTTTTCTCTTTCTCGCTAAAAACAACAACTCCCTAACTTTTTCCGGTAAATAAATTCCGAAAGCAGAATGTGCCGGCCCAACTCCAGCATTTAATAGGGCATAGAAATTGGAGGGTGGAGGCATAAAAAGACACGATTTCCCCTAATAGCCCTATTTTATGTTAATGTTGGTTAAAAACGACCCAAAAATATCAAGTTAATCGCGGGCTATGAAGGGATTCATTTACATTTCTTTTTATCTTAAGAGTACAGAAAATTCGCATTTAAATATTTGGGCCACAAGTTTTTGAATTTAAATGAAATCCCAGAAAGACGCTAAAGTAGAATAAATATAGTCAGGCGAATAAGTGGGTCCTAGCGAGTTTTTTTTTAAGTTGTTATCCACCCATTTTCTGGAATTGCTTTTGTCTAGTTTCAGCATTTACTTCTGAAATAAAAAAAAGACAAGAAGCTACCAAAAGTCTCGTAGGAAAAAAGCTAAACAGAACTTTCGCCTTTGAATACTGTTTGTTTAAACATGTTGTCGTTTTAGAACGTACTTTAACTTATGCATTCATGCGCTTCTTAATGCCCAGCATTGCCCAAAATATCACGTAGAGCAGATGCAAAATCCTCGTCTTAAAATAAGGCGAGAATTTCATTTGGGGCATTAGGGGCCATTGAAAAAGGACGTCCCCGAAATTCCTTCAAAAATTTATCCCTCCCCTTTAACCTCTGTGAACACTGTACATTTTTGTCCAGACCTCCCTCCCCTCTTCCCTCATATACGTCCTTAATTTCTTTGAATTTCTTACCAATTCCACGACATTATTAAAAAAACTTCAAAGATTTTTCTGATAAACGGATATTTCCTGACCTCGAAGGGAAATTCCAGCATAATTATGCTGGAATTAAACTAACATAAAGTTAGGCATAATTCCCGACTTTCCCGAGCTTTTAAAAATTCAAGTACATTGGGACTGGGGACACATTTCTTCTGGTGTCCCCTTTCGCTTACCTTTAAAACTCAATTAAACAAAAAATCCAAAAACTGAAAAATACCATCATTAGTGGACGTCCATAGTGGCTTCCGCCCACGTCCACATGTGTCCACATGCCAGCAGACTCCCCCACCCCCTCTTGAGGACGTCATTTTTGAATGGCACCTTACAGAATTGCTTTACATTTAGGGATCGTCATGACGATGGTCACTATTTGGTGGTATTCTTAAAGCATGGGCATACAGTATCTAATTATGAATATTATTTCAGTTAAAATAACACTTCAGTTGGAAATAATATCATACCCTTAGAAACGAGACAATGATAGTTAGCGATTTATGCTAAAGATATGCTATCTACGTGGTTACAGTTTTTTCACTGCTGAAAGTCAATGTCCAGATATGTTCATATATGCCCTATTTATTTGTTCAATTTAGATATCTCTCAAGAGACCCTATTTAGAAAAAAAATATATAGAACATCACAAAGAAAAGCTTGACATGTACTTCTATTTTTTATTTTTCCTAAGTGAATTTCATCGTAGATACATGCACTATTGCAACATAGCAAACACTCTTAGCAGAAGAGGACTATTATAAACGTCAGGTTGGAACAGTTGCCTTTCGAAACCGAAAATTCTCCCCGGTGAATTCAGTCTCCCACAAAGCCTAATTGCAGATAAAAAAGCATCCCTCGAGAAATAACAGGGTATTAACTTCTGAACCGAAATGCATGTATCTGTAGAATTTGCTACGTAGCATTTTTGGTTTTGTCGTAACCTAAATACCAGCAATGGAAAGCAATAGAGGACACAATTGAATTGATTTTCGGGGGTGACAGCTCGTCCCAAAGCGTTGATTTCTACGCCATCTTTTTCCGTTTCAAAATCCTTTCGGAGGAAGTTCAATAAATAATCTTTTGTCCTTCCAAATTTCTGATGGAGATAGACAATACTTTTTTTTCTCCTTTCTTTTTAGTTTCACGTTAAATGTATTGATCGATTTTCTATGACGAAGTCTCATCCACATAAGCTCAATTGCAATTTATTTTAAGCTATAGATTCGTATTCGAGACAAAAAAGCCTTTAGCTTCTCAAGGTTTTCTCCAGCCTGAAAACAAAATCCTATAAAAACCCGCATTTTGTTGGCATGATGGTGAAAAACATCAGGATTAATCGCTTGAAATTTAGATTGTGTATAAGTACAACTTTAATGCCATTACGAGAATCCAATTGACAAAGAGAAAAATAAGTCCTTATAATTCTGCCAATTATTTACAAATAATACTCGCTTTTTTATTTCGTTACTTTTCATTACTCTGTATTTAAATGAATAATCATTATGCATGTACGTATGTGGATACCCAATTTGCCAAGTTTGAAATTTTACACCAATGAAAACATGTATGCTACTGATCAGCCCCAAGCCGTTTTTAAATATATATCTTTGAAACATATTTCATGCTTTAATGGATATATGACCAAATAAACATTTTATGGATAGTTACTCAAAGCGTCATTTACCCACTATCATTAACTGACATTTCTTACATAACCTAGCACAATTTTTAAAATTATACAAGGAAGCAAGTATCGATGTTTTGGCTTCCTAGTGTTTTTTTTGAAAATTGTAATAATGGTGTATAGTGTTGTTGTAGATTTTTAAGAATTATATAGGAATGTCCTCTTCAACTTTATGAAAGTAATATTGCACGTGTATATCATAATTGAGCTGCACTGCCGTTGTATAATTGTGTAATGGCAAACAATATACACACATATGAGTTCAGTGATTGCCTCCTTAAGGGAGCAGCATAAGTATTAAAAGTAGATATGAATAAGTTTTGTAGTTGGAAAGAATACTTTATCAGGTTATCACAGTTTGGTTTTAAAAAGATTTAGGAAAAAAATCTTCATGCCATTCGCAAGTAGCTTTCATAGAATAAAAATAACACGCATGATTAATTGGAAAGTGGAACTTAAATATGGCTAGTACGTATAAAACTAATGTAAAAGAAACTTTATACTTAAATGGATGTGGTGCTTTATGAAAATTTATGGTTAGAAAAATATAGGCCGATCGTACTTCCACAAATTAAGTGGAAAAGGTTTAATTTTCTATCCATGTCCAGGAGATATTGAAACAAGGATGTTACGTGAGCATTTTACAGGTGGCGATAACATCGGTTAACTGCCCAATATTGAGCAGATTCTATTGTTATATACCGCTCGAACATTATAAGCTGCTATGCAAAATATCGTAGTTTATACTCATCATATGGGCCATAAGTGCATTGTGTCAAAGCCCGACTACAGTTTTGTTTCATAACAGAGCTCAGACTTCGTAAAATTGCTAATAAAAAACTAATTTGACCCGTTTTTACGACGTCTATAAAAACAAACTTCGCCCTAATTAGTCTATTATTGTTCCCCATAAACAAAAACAAATTACGTTTAAAAATGTGAGAGGTCTAATACATTATTTGATGCGAGAGAATATATTAAAAAATTTCCAACTAAGCGTATTCCAAAATTGGGGTTTGGTTAATGAACTGCGCTGGTTTTCGAGGAATATAATAACCTAATTACCGTTATCGAATTTTAATCCTAAATGGGATATTGGGCATAAACGGAAATGCGAGATAACAACAATATTTATTGCAGCTTATAGATGCAGCTGCCCCGTCTGAATATATAGCATCAGATTAGACTTAACTGCGCGAACAGAAGTCCAGACTCCCATGGATTTTCATTGCCGTTTATTTACATGACTTAAAATCAATGGCCTCAAGGCAAATGACATTTGCTAAGATTTGTCCCAAATAAGCAGATATGTTAGGCGAAATTTCATCATTTGTTATATTTAAAATTTTTATGCCATTTCAAAGGCCTGAGGATATTTTTCAAAGTACAGTAGAACCTGTGTAAATGATTAACCTCTCTAAATGCATAAAATGTGCCGTTTCCGATTTGGCATTGTTTTCACCGTTCCTATGCGCATTTAGACAGGTTCTATACTGTACTAAAATGTTGTACAGCTCCATCATTGGAGATGTAACATTTTATTAAACGGCCCTAATCATTTTGTGTCGCAACATACATGTATTTTTAAGAATACAGTTTCGTAAGAAACACACTGTCTACATTTGACATAGTCACTCGATTTAAATAAGAATTTCTGTTGGTATATTGGCAGAAGATTGTGTACAGATTTATAAATATGGTCAAATGTACACTTTTCAATAGAGATGCATACTAATTTAACTCCACTAATATAATCTTTAGTATTACACTTCAGAATACAGCGTACATTCTATGTTTGGTCGTAATGTAGCCTACTGCATAGCCCCTAAAAATAGCCAAACTCAAAAAGATTTGAAATAATGTGGAAATAATCCATTTCTTGAAACATGTTTTTTTTTTGGCCAAATACACAGAATATATTGCAAGCGATACCCTGCGGTAATAAATATGAATAGTATAAGATTTCTCCATTTTTTTCTTCATTTTTTTTACAAATATTTCTTAAGTAAATACGCCTAGTTCAGTGCAGCTTTACAAAACTGCACTGAGCTGCCTTGATCTGATCCTGAGGCTCCCTCATGCCTTTTGTGAGCAAAAAGACATCTAAATGTCGCAATAAAAATAGATTTCCTAACGGGCTTTATATAACCCGGGCCTTCTTCTTCATTTAATAAATGCTCTGTTCAAATAGGGATTTAAGTCTGCTTTGCACTTATCTAACCGGTAATGTTGTTTTTGAAAGTAAAAAAAAAATTCATGACGCTATTTGATCCTATGAATCTGAATGAATTATCCCATTGAATGAGAAGAAGCACTTAAAGAGAATTTTTTGGAAAAATTGTAATTAGAGAATTTTTTAAACTTGATGGTCAGAAGTCTGCAATTGTGCCAGGTCATATAAGTATATTTTTTACTAGTGTTTGCCATTATCGTCAAGGCTTTCGGTCCCTATTACGGATATTACATTTTGTAAATTATGTGGATATTTCCTGTTATGGTTTTTGAATTTTGAAATTTAAGTCCACTAGATGGACCATATGTACTTTTGGAAATATATAATCAGAATGTAATTTGCAATGTTATTGTTATCTGGAAATATGGAGAATGGTGTTTTTGTACCAGTGGATTTGGATGTATGTATATTAACAAAATATAGCTAAATACTTGCCTTAATAATATTAGTAATTTCCTCAGCTCCCAATATTATTTTTTTAAAAATAGCATCAAGATGAAGTTGTCTCCATGTTATGTTAAACCGTATACGCACACTGTATACATGTTTTTAGGTCTGCGGTGCTGTAGATACACTACCTATGCGAGTTTTTCAGGTTTATCAGCTCAAAAGCAGTTATTTTTTATGTCCGTGTTTTATATTTTATCGATAATATTATGCGCCCTCATGCACGTATCTACACTGTAGAAAGTCTACAAACGCAAGATATTACCCAGAATAAAAAAAACAACCGAACAAACGTTGTTTTATTTTACGTCCAATTTTTAAGGCACACTGTAACAAAATGTCCCAAAGTTAATCCCGAAGTAATTTCTCCGATGCAATTGCATTAATGACCACACGAGGGTCATGAGCCGTGTATTTAATTAATTATTAATGTGCCTCTCGAGGTATAGCACTGGCTGAGTTGGCTGCTACCGAATAAAAAAAAATCCACCACTGATGGAAACGCACTGAGTTATTGAAAACGAGATATATCTTGATATTTTTTCCAGAAATCTTGGGCAGAATATAAATGATGTTATTTTCGAAATTTATAGCCACAGACATGAAAATATATGCGTTATTCGATGCGAAAGATAAATCACAGAAAAGTAACCCTATACGTATATATATGATTAATTTCAGGATTGATACCACTGTCTTCATTTGTATTATAAATTGTTTGATTTTTAGTATTTTCACACTTTGTACTTTAATAAAGTATTTATTCTATATACTTTTTTGGCCCTCTAGTAAAGCCCCTTCTCGGAATAATGTTTTAAATTCACAAAACGTGACCCTCCCAAGTAGCTAAATTTCGCTGAAATGTTAAGTCAAACTATACAATTATTTACGGTTTCAAGTCTGATTTCGACATATAAATAAACAATATATTAATAAATAATGGTAATGCAACGCCTTTTCAAAGCATTTAAAAAAAATATAATATATTGTGCTTTTAATTGAACTTATACAAATAAGTGTAACCGAGACTCCAAACATTAACAGAAAATGACTTCAAACTACTACGACATGTGGAAAAAACGTTGGAACCACTGTGTGGCTTCCCAATTAAGGGTCGTACTTTGGAGGAGATTTAAGTTGTAATGTCATGTGCGTCATATATATTGTTAAATAAAAGATCGGTAACTTACTTTTGGGACAAACCTCGTATACTTTCAGATTTTTGGATAACCTATAGATACAACCAATAAAATAATAGGGATTTTTTATGCATATGCCAGAAAATTATCCCATTTTCTAAAATTAAAAATAAATCTTCATTCATAACAATGAAAGCGCCATCTAACTATCATTTTCTAAACCCATAAAATGCCTCAGTCGATCGATGCTATTTTCCCTTTCGCGCTTCGCACATTGACATTCCGAGGCAATTATACCATTTTTTTCTTATTACTTTGATTGCGTGCATTAAAACTATAATTAAAAATAATTTCGCACTCGAAAACCAAACCACAATTTCATTTTTGATAATTAATTCCGCGATGCGCCTTTTTAATGCGATAGAATCTCAATGCTAGGCATGCATATCCGAGATTGATGCAGCCAGGCATTTCATTTTGATTACACTGTATAGCCCTTATACCGAAATATGCTCTAAAGATGTTGAGCTAACTTTGCAAATTCTTTTCATCTAATTAAGGGCTATGCATACCTTAGCTTTTGGTGATTATATGGTTAGAAGGGGGATCGTGTAAGTATATTTCTGCCCTCACTCCCCTATTTATCTGTAACCCTTTTATTCCCCCATAACCCTCACATCCCAAATAAAATCCGTTTGCTATTTTTATCAGATCACGTTTAGAGCATAAGGAATGATGAAGCTTCTCATAATGATAAAACGTAATGAGCATTTCTTGATCACATTGGATTCTTCGCTTAATTTGTTTTTAGGATGGTAATTTTGAATTATTGCAACAGAGGGACATTATCTTAGCCATTTTCCATCTCCTCGCGATTTTCCTCTACCTGTTTTGCCCCATTCCGGATTATTTGTGGGTGCCATTTAAGGGCCGTTTCTTAAACAAGAAAATTAAGTTCCTAACAAAACAAGCTGTAATTTTGAACATACACACAAAAAAGTGTGCATAGAGAAAGCTATACTATACGCTCTTATACATCTATAAACCTATCTCCAAACTTCTTTCCTGTTATCGATTAGCATTATATAAGAGTGAAGAAAGCATTTTCACTTAAGAAATTTAATACTTGGGGATTATGAACACTATGCAGGAGAAAAAAAACGGAATAAAAAAAAGAGCGAGCATATAATGTCTTTATGCTCTTCTCAGTATACTTTAATATTCCTGTAACGTTATCTTATAAGTTTTTCTGTTGACGTTTTCAAAATTCTTTTATACTATATATATACACATATATGCTCAATGCTTCATCACCAAATAAAGAGCAACTAGCACGCATAAGCTCCAGATCAGATAAAGATAAAAAGTAAATACCACATTTTCAAATTTTATTGACATAATTCCGAAAGCTTGGCATCAATTTTCTGCATGCATCAAGGACATGCAAAATGCGCGTTTGCATTGATTAACCATTTCCAGAAGCAAGGCTCATTAAAACGGTTGAAAGACAAAAGGTTAAAAGCAATGGGCTGCTTCTGCTCGCTGTGAAAGTTGGTTTCACCAAAAATTTTAAACCATCAAGTAAGAAACCCCTCTCCCCCGAGAGATAATCGGACAGAGGAAACTTGCCTTTTCTAGCATATATACTACGATACAGTTTATAAATTAGTTTGTCACTAATTCATCATTTATTCATTACAAGTGCAGTCATTTTCCACTTAAGTCGTGGTCGTGTCAAAAGACCACGTAGAAAGACCATTATGCTTGAACATGAGACCGTCCAGATATGTAATCAATAATTTGCATAAAAAGTTGGAAATGTTTACATTATGAATCTGCATTATCTCTTGGTCAGAGGAGAGTTCGTGAAGCGTCATCTTACTTTCATCGATTTTTTTTCAGTCATTTTATATACAAGATTAATATTTAATTTTAAATGTGATAATCTTTCTTGGTTTTTTGTACAGCCTATAGAATTTGTCTTTTAATCAAAGTATGACAAAACCAAAAAAATTGAGATAAAATTAGATTACATTATATATACTTCGTTGCGGATTTTATTTATAGTTTTTGCAGTATTTATTTAGTAGTCATAGAGGTGGTGATAGGAATATCAATAAATTAAAAATCAATGAATAAATGTAATATTCTTTAAGTTAATTAATATGAAATGCATGAAGCTGTGGTTGAATTAAGTGAAAACAGAATATAGACAGTGTAGGTGTGGTTAACATTAAAAACCTTCAAAAGCGTGGTTTGAAATGAATTATGCAGTATCAATGTAGGTTGTTCATCATTAAAGCCAGCATGTATTTCCTGACAATCGTTGCTTATATTTAAAAAAATAATAATTCAAAGGTGGATTACCATATTCCAATTCAAACGTTTAAAGATGAGATGCAACGGTCCATGATTATATAGACTTAAAAAAACTTATTTACCATTGCTTATTTTTTAGCGTTTGCAAAAACGTAGGTTTTCGAATCGTGATATCACTTAGAATAATATGAGGCTGCTGCATCTATAATTTTTAATAAATGTTACTTGGCTCGTCTAAAATAAACACTAGATATAACATCGACCGGCGGAAAATCAATGGCGGACTGTCTGGAAAACAAATCATTTGAGCAAAAGGAGGAGATTTGATACTATTATATTTCCTAAATAAAAAAAACTGTTAAAGACTGCAATGAAAATCACTTCATCTGAAACATAAGTCTGCAATCCGCAAACATAAACCACAAACTTATGTTCAATATTTACCATTATCCAATATCATTTTAAATGTCATCTCAAGGGTTATTTTAGAAAGTTACAACTTATTGCGTATGTACACTATAATTTTGAATATACACAGAAATATGTCATTTTTCTGTGTTGTTTTCACAATTTTGTTAACAAATTTAGCAATAAAAATAACGTGTACAGTATCTGTACTACACTTTTATTTCGGCTTATATATTAACGAATTTATACAAGGATGTATATATTAAAGTAACTGGAAATGATATATAGAATAAGATTTTTTTTCTTCTATTTTGGTGTTTGTTTTGCTTTACTTTAGAGCTGTAGAGTTTATATTGTGGGATTAATAAAGTTGATGTGTCAAAGTATAATTTTAAAAACAAGTTAAGTTGTTTTAAAATATCTTTAGCTGTATTTAGAAACCTAAATTTATAGCAGCTTTCCTACAAGGGCGGCGCTATTAAAATATGACTGAAAGCGAATCTAACGTTTAGTTTCGATTTATGGGTGTAAACAAGTGCTTTACGATTAAATGATATCATTATTTTGTTATTATTCTTGTAAACTTTTGAGGCGGCATTTTTTTATCTTAAAGTGAATGCGATGTTAAACGAATAAGAAACAAGGCTTCCATAAAGGAGTAGGGAAGCTTTAAAATCCTTTCAGGAGTGAACAGAAGGGAGAGTTCCTTTTAGAAAACGTACACGTAAAAACGTAAAAAACAGCTACATTGTCAATTGTAACAAGTTACGTACGCTTCTGTAACAAGTTTAACTGTTTAAATAATAATATATTCCGCAATATATACACACCGTCAAACTTAATTTTATAAGCTTGTGAGCTCAGCTTAGTAGTGTATTACAACTACAATTTCTAAAGTAATCTGTCACAATGAAATTTGTTGATACTTTGCATAAACCCTTTTCGTTGTATCCCTCCCAGTTTCACTATACAAAAATATGGACATTTTTTTTTTAATGTAGGGTGTGATGGTGTAAATAGAGAGGGGTGGCGACACTTGGTGGCTAAAAAATTAATCCAAAAATGTTTCCAGCTGACTGTACTCATAAACTTACAAAGTAATGACGTGCCAATGCTAGTCACTTTCGCAAATTGATTTCTGTTGATGATGGAAGCATCATAATAGATGGAAATTTGCAACCAAGTGTGACGAAGAGATGGGGAAACAAAGTGGAAAACTAAGCACAAAAAAAACTTCTTAAAATCCATTTATGAAATACATTATTTACTTATGGTGACGTCTAAATTCTGCCAAATAGCTATATGGACATCCTTTCTGAATGGCCACAGACAATATTTCAGACAAACAAACAGTATTTCAGACTTGGGGATCGAGAAAAATCAGATTTTCGCATTTTTTTTTTTAATGCGACGACTTAGTGTCTCAACGAATTTTGGGATGTATCGCATTCAATCAATATTTGATCGGAGCTTCGTTATTTAACTTCTCCTGCTTTTATAGGCCAATAGGCTTCTAGCTTTTCGTATCCGTGCTCCTTTATTTACATCCACTCGCGCACTTTCGTCGTAGAAAGTCTCTTACAATAACAATATTAAATAATTGTCGTGCTTGAGCAGCGCAATATAGTCAACAGCTGCAAATAATTTTTTTGTTCGCTTCATTTTACATCCCAAAGGAGATGTGTTTCTCTTCGCTATAGCATAGCCGCCATCAGTTAAGAATCAGCGAAGGAAATATGTGCTGAACAAATTTGCTCTCGGCTTGGCAGTTAGTTGCCATGGCAGCAGCATCCAAAAATCTTCACGTCTTGGCCTTATGAAAAGCCCGTGGATGTAGCGGCGCTCGGGATTGGTCAACGGGTCGTAATGTTCATTGAATTGGACGGCCATTTAGAAGGTAATCCAATGGTGACCGTCCGAGCAACGTATAGACACACGCCCGTTGCCATCCTTTTGCCGACGTCGCTCAAATTCCTTCCTCCATCCCATTGCTGAGTAATGGCTATTTTATGAGTCTGTCTTGCCACCGGAAACAACAGACTCTTGTTATTGAGCCCTAAGACTAGGGAAATGACGCTGTAGTTTCGGGAACTATAAAGAGATAGAGAGAAGAAGAGAAGGACAGGACGCTGGATTTGGGCGAAATTCTAACGGCAGACATAATGCTCATTCATGTCTGCTCACAGTAATCCCTAATAAATCCCTGAACCGAAAACCGATTGACTAATTTGACAGAGCGATGCTTGTCTTAAATGCTGCCTCACGTCATCCTGTGTAAAGTCAAAACCATATGTGCGTCACAGCGCCATCTGTGAATGCTATAACATCAAGCGTCACGGGGAAAAACATCACTTTATATACTCGTAAATTTCGGTAAACACTAAAGGCATTTAAATTCGTCATTGTGGAGTATACCATAACAGTTAGGGCTCTAGGTTCTTATTGCGGATACTGCTTTTGTAAATTGTGTAAGGGGCCATTCAAAAATTATGTCACACCTAGGGGATGTGGGTGGGTTGTTTGTTTTTTGTGACAATTGTGACCAAGGGGTGGTGGGGTGGTTCGGTAATGTGACATCACACAA
>JAQGAE010001869.1:0-20371 GCA_034696685.1 Julus scandinavius | reverse complement strand
TAAACAATTTTTATTTTTATTTAATCTCTTTTGGTTTGGCTGGAATTGTGTTTTAAAATTTCACCCATTGAAGGTGAAAGGGTTGTGATTCACCTTAACTGAACTTTTTATATTAATTGTAACCTTACGGACTCTTTAAAAAGTCTCGATGGCCCCTAAAATAGTTTCTGGGGATCACATTTAAAAAAAGCCTGCTTCTGTAGACATCTATTCCCTTATGTAGAATATATCTTCAGTCATGGAACGTTAGCTTTGTAAAATTTTGCAATTCTTTAGTTTTATTTTAGTCAAATAAATTTTTCGCGATCCAATTTGGAGGATTGCAATATGGGTAAAATTGTAAAATTCTACATAAGCAATGCTCCTTGGCGGACATATGGTACGACTCGCTTTAAAGATAATTTAAAAAAAATAAGATGAAATTCGTAAACTACACTCTGACTTATCGCCTCTGACCCGCGTGACCCGCGTTCGCCGCCTGGAAGCCGCACATCCTCGGCTTTCGATCTCCTATCACGAGGAATCCTCACCGGCAACTTTGATGATGGGAATGTGTGTCATACCACCAGCCATCAACACAATGTCCGTGTCCCCGCGGCTGTTCTGTTCCTCCTCCTCGATGCTGTCCTGGGGAGAGAGCTTGGAACGCGCGTGCCGAGGGCTGGCGGGCCCATCGCCGTCACCGTGCCGCTGGTAGAGCCGGTGCCTTGCGTGCAGGCGCGGTGAGCGGCATCGCGAGCTCTGCAGCTCCAGACTTGGTTCGCGGCGACTAAACTCACGGAAGAGCGAGTCTGACTTCTCGTCGATGCTAAAATCGCGGGCAAAAGGGCGGTCCGGCAGCCTTGCCGGCGTCCTGAAGAAGCGCTGGAAGACGGAGGCCTTGCCGTGGACCTCGTCAAGGCTCTCCTGACAGGAGAACAGCTCCAAGCGACCCGAGTCGGTCTCCAACTCCGTCACGCTGCCGAACGAGCTCTCCACCACCTGCCGCTCTCGGGTATACTCTCGCCGCTTCTTTGACGCCGTCTTACCGTTCGGTTGGCGCCTCACCTGCGTCAACTTCTCCTTACGCCGCACCCCGGCCACGGGCAGGTTGAGGTTAGAGGAGGTGGAGACAGTTTCCTCCGCGTCCATCACCTCGACGCCACCGTCGTCTTCTAGCACAAAGTGGATCTGCTTCTTGACGGCTGCCTTGGCCGCGCAGCTGCCAACCCCTCCACCGTTGGTCTCCAGCGACTTGTAGCCGCTGTCCGCCTTCATCTGCTGAAGCCGGTGGATTTGGCCCTCGCCTGTGCTGTCCGTGTTGTCTGTGGTTGACTCCATGGACGTGGTGACCACCTCCAGGCGGCTGGCGTCCGTCGACGACTCCTCCGTCTCCACGCTGTCGAAGCTGTTGTCTGCCTGCGGCTGCTGAGGCCTGCCCTCACCACCCTCCGGCTTCTTGGCTCGCTTGCTAAGCACGTTCTTGTAGCTCTGTCGCCGGGATTCCTGCGACGGCAGCGCTCCGCAGTGCTGTCCGTCCTGCCCTGGGCAGGCGTCCTCCTGCACCTGCAGCACGGAATCTCCTTTTTCGCCATCATTGCAGCATCCCTCCTGGACACCTTCTCTGCAATGTTCCTCCTGGACACCGTCTCTGTAGCGTTCCTCTTGGACACTGTCCCGACCCTCTTCGGCGACGTCTTGATCGGTGCCCACGTCCAGCGATTCCGGCTGAGACGGCGGGCCCACGAGAGGCTCTTGGTACACCGGCAGCACAGATTGAAGAATCGTTTGGGAGACGCACTTTGTATCGTCGTCACCCTCGCCGTTGCCCTCGTCCTCCTCATCGTCGTCCTCCTCTTCGAAGGTAGCTCGAAGTTCCCAAATTTGTCTGTATTGAAGCGTAATTGGCTCTTCCTCTTTGCAAGTTAGCTGCCTCTGGAGTTCGTCGGTCTCCTCGAGCATGTCCTCCGCCTGTTCCACCCCTTCCTCTTCGAGGGCCGCCTGCTGTTCCTCTGTCAATTCCGGCGTGCCCATCGGGTCGTCCAGGAAGATGTCGAATGCGTCGTCGTTCACCTCCTCCATGCTGCCCGTGTCGTTGTAGCGCACTTTGCTTTTCGGTTCCTCGTCCTCGTCCACGCTGCCGCGTCGCCCCTGGAGAAGCAGACTGTTCTGACGGCAGCGCACCTCGAGCATCTTACCCAGGATGGCGTCGTCCTCGGAGCTCCCCACACGTTCTGGAGCGGACAGTTCGACGCCCCACTCGCCGCTACGCACGTCCGACGCCGATGCCGGTCGCAGCAGCTGCTGACAACGACCACTGTCCTCCTGCGATGATGCCGGCCGCTTCTTGCGCTCGCTAATGACGCCCACTTCCGCTTCCAGACTTCTGGTGGATTGCTGGACGCTGGAAGGAGTGGGGAACTGCGGACTGCAAAGGAAAAATAGAACGGCATCACGTGGGGTTCATCACTTCAAATTTTAAGAATGGCATCCTAATACTATAACAACTTAAATTACGATGTTATTACGATGTTGAATTTAGAAGTATTTTTTTTAAAATATTTTTATTAAAATCACAAAGAACAATGTACAATTTGTCCCGAAGCTCATCAGTGAACTTTATGGGGACAAACAGGAGAATTTTTGAATTTTACGGTAAGAGGAAATTTGGAAAGTTGGAAAATGTGCTTGCATTTTTAGTGCCTAGGCAAATATTCTGAAAATATTTCAAGAGAAGCTCATCCCTTAAATTTTCAAGGATGGCATCCCACCACAATTTTCTTCCAAAGATTCTGAAAGTTTTTCTAGAAAAGCTCATCGCTTAAATTTTCAAGGAAGGCATCCCACCGCAATATTCTTCCCAAAGATTCTGAAAGTTTTTCTAGAGAAGCTCATCGCTTAAATTTTCAAGGATGGCATCCCACCACAATATTCTTCCAAAGATTCTGAAAGTTTTTCAAGAGAAGCTCATCGCTTAAATTTTCAAGGATGGCATCCCACCACTATATTCTTCCAAAGATTCTGAAAGTTTTTCTAGAGAAGCTCATCCCTTAAATTTTCAAGGATGGCATCCCACCGAAATATTCTTCCAAAGATTCTGAAAGTTTTTCTAGAGAAGCACATCCCTTACATTTTCAAGGATGGCATCCCACCACAATATTCTTCCAAAGATTCTGAAAAATTTTCTAGAGAAGCTCGTCCCTTAAATTTTTAAGGATGGCATCCCACAACATTATTCTTCCAAAGATTTTGAAAGTTTTTCTAGAAAAGCTCATCGCTTAAATTTTCAAGGATGGCATCCCACCACAATATTCTTCCAAAGATTCTGAAAGTTTTTCTAGAGAAGCTCATCCCTTAAATTTTCAAGGATAGCATCCCACCACAATATTCCTCCAAAGATTCTGAAAAATGTGAAAAATATAAAGAAGTACTTCAAGCCTCACCTTTTGAGAACGTTGCGTTGAACGCGAAGAACCGCGGCGGAGTTTGCTCGCCCTAGAGCAGCCGACCGTGGGCGACCAGCGCCCGGCGATCCGAAATCTATGTCCGCGGCCGACCCCCGGGGCACTTGATGTATTTCGGCCGCCACCCTGCACGTCTTTTCCCCGCCGCCGCCTCCGCCACCACCGATGGTCGGTGCCGTCACCTCGTCGCAGTTGCTCTGCTCTTCGAACGACGACGATTCCTCGGGAGAGGCTAGGGCGACGACCGGGGCCGGGGAGCCGCCCTCGGCCTCCGGCTCGCCCGACAGGTACCGCTCCAGGTGCTCATCGCTGTTCGGAAGGCAAATGGACGACTGGCGTTGGATGGGCGGCGACCGAGGAAAACGCCGCGATTTATAAATAGGTGTCTCGTCTGGAGACCTAAGGTAAAAAGATGAACAAAACATTGGAATGAATGTCACGTTATTTCAAAGACTGGAAAGACGGTGGAATGATGCCAACTGCATGTAAACTGAATTGTAGCATGTCCTTTGAAAGTAATCTTACAATAGGAGGCGCTGTCGAAGTGAAAGTAATTACTACTTTCTCAAGATACTGCACTGTCCCATATTCAATCTAATATGTACTCAAATTAAGTACAGTGTACCATTGATGCCCATTAATTTACCGGATTTTTCTGTAACCATTTCAGGGACTAATGTCTAATGTCTGAAATTGGCGAAAAAAATGTTAAATCTTTGGAAAAAATATTGTGGTAATTAGCAGTGAGATGCCATCCTTGAAAATGTAAGGGATGAGACTAGAAAAATGTTTATAATCATTTGGAAAATATTGTGGTAGTTAGTATAGTGGGATTACATCCTTGAAAATCTGATTATAAAATCAAACAAAAACTAATTTTCAAACTGTCTACAAAATACTTCGAAGTCTTTGGGAAAATTTTGTGGAAATTAACAGTGAGATGGGATTCTTTAACATTTAACACTACAATATCACTAATATTGTAGTGATTAGTAGTGGGATGGGATTCTTGAAAATTTGACAACAAAAAAATCAAACAAAAACTGATTTTCAAAATTTCTAGAAAAAATGTGAGGATAATAGAAGGTAATAGTAGGATGCCATCCTTGTAAATTTAAAAATGAGATTCTCTAGAAAATTTTTCAAATCTTTGAAATATGGTTAAATTTTATCATATAAATGTCTTTTTTGACACGTATACAATATACCCACAAGTGGCTCCACCGAATGTTACTGTATTTAAGAACTTAACAGTGCAGAAAACTGTTTTTGAGAAAGAATACAAATTTTAGACTTTTCACTTAAAAAGATATTCTAAAATTACTCCAAAAAAAAAAACTACATTTCAGTAGTTTTTTATTTATTATTCTAGACGCTGTTTAATTCCATCTAATTCAACTTTAGATTTTTGCCTTTGTGTCCATGAAATCCAACACACAAACCCTTTTCAATAATAGATTAAAAAAACGAGTTTATATAAATAAAATACCCGAAAACACCAAGTACTAATTGGATGGAAATTGATTATAGCCAAACGTAATTAATGGGGAAAAAACCTGAATATTTAATATCTGTACTGCTTTTTTTTAATGCTGTTGTTGTCGTCATGACGTCACGTATATCCACATGAGCATATAGTCCCATCCTTAAGTGACTCCATTTGGGCGTATTATCAGAAGGCCCCTTATAAGCACGGAACACCGATATTAGCTAATCCCGGTTAATGCACGCCTGCTTCTCATTGGTCGCCATGGCGTCACGTGATCGGAATTAATTCGACTCATGGCTTCCATTCTGGCGTTGACACGAACGAGACAGTTAAAGCTGGCGTATCGGTTATCGATCGTCCCAATGACGTCACCTTTGACGTCACTGGGACCCGATCGATGGCGGACGTACGAATGACGTCAGCGGGCCTTCGATCATTGCCATCTTTGAGCGTCTCCCACCAAAACAACTCGTAAAAACACGCCAGCCGCTTTTCCTACTTTTAAAAAAAATATCGCATCTTTTACCAATTTTCCATTTGCAAATTGCCCCTGGTAACGTAAAGGGAATGGAATAACGCTGTGCACGTAGGCTTTAACCCCCGCAAAATTCACCTTTGACTTTTAGCTAATACTGCCCACGATCGTCTAGCTTAAGAATTACTATGCCATCGCTTTTCAAAATGTCTACGCCCTTCAATCTTTTATTTATCCTATATTCGAGGTGTACTATATAGCTTTCAAGGCGGCCATAAAGACAAAAAGGAATTCAGTTTGAAAAATTTATCGTAAATTATTTCAGACAAAACTACCGTTTATTCATTGTTAAGTTCTAATTAAAATTCGGATATTCATGGGTTGAAGTTAAAGTTTATCCTTAGTGGGAAACTTACACAGGGCCATATATGGCATATTATGCCCCATATATATGATATTTTCTAATTTGTCTGAACACATTTATGGTCATATAAGACGTTTTAATGTCCATATATGGAGTTAATATACTCACAATGTGAATATTACCAAAATACAAGATTTCCAACTGCTTTTAACATTTCACCACTAAAAACTAAAGCAATAGCACTTAAGTACTAACTTAACGAGTTAAGTAATAAGAAAATATAGAATAAAATGATCAAAATTGCAGAAGTTCAAGTTTGGGTTTGTTCCAAATTACCCCGCTCATGTCCGGTTTTCGACAAACGTAACCTAAAGTTTTACGTATATATGTTTGATATTCACATGAATAATAGTCAAGACATATCACTATATTGACATGTTTTAACAACAGAAATTAGGATTTTTCCTCCCGAGATTAAAATTTGATGACATTAGCAAAAACACAAAACAGGTGTCCCAACTAAATTGACTGTTAATTTTAAAAAAATTCGGTTGTTAGTACTTCCGGAAGTTACCACAATATGATGGAAAAGTGTGAATCTCCAACTAGCTGAAAAAACACTGTTGAAACCCGCTTAAGAAAATGACTGTCCAAAAGTTACCCCCTATCCACATTTTACGAAAAGTAAAGATAGCGTGTGTTTTATTGTGATAGTTTTCTTATAAATCGATCGCTTACTAATGATAAACCAAAGTTAAGTTATTGAGCAAATAAAAAATGTATAATTTAGTTTACACCTTGAACGCAGGCAATCACTGCTAGCTTCAAAGCCACTTGAATTGCCTAATCAAAGGGGGAAATAGATAACCAAACATTTGCCAGTTAAAGTGAACTTAGAACACTTTTTTTTATTACATTAGTTAGCGAAACGGAAACGGCCTTCCTTGAAATGGTAATGGTTTAGGAAATGTAGCTCTGACAATTCCTTAAAAAGGTGAATTCAAGAAAATATGAAGTAAGGCGATAATGTAACATATCTAAAGATTGAGATGAGGATTAACTCTGCATTATGCAGTACTTTTGAAATTTCAATATTTCAATAAAAATGATTTTTTTAAAAATATATATTGGGGCAATTTTCATAACATTTTTCTTCTCATAAGACACGTGATTTAGTTTTTAATTAAATTTGTAAAAAAATACAAGTGTTTCAAGAAAATGTGATTCATTTTAGTGTAAATATTGCATTTCCTTCTTTTTTGTAAAAACCACATTTATTTTGAAACAAAATAATTTTTTGATGTTTAATGACATTTGACAAAATTCAAAATTTTATGAAATACCCATTGAAACGAAATTCTAATTTGATTAATGAGATACAGTTTTCTTGAAAAACACAAAAAACATAAAAAAACTATTTTGAATAAAGTCAAGAAGTGTTAGAAACAACGATTTTAGGTGTAATCACACCACATGTTGGTGAAATTCCCTCGGTGGTGAATAATAAGTGGGTCAGGACTACAATTCCCACACTGTCAAAATTACAGTGTTTTTCAACGGCACACTAAACTAGGCTCAAAATCAGCGCGGCACATCAATTGAAAAACACTGGCTTAACTTAAAAAATTTCAAGGCTCTGAAAGTGACCATGAAATGTGCAGTTATATATTTAGTGATTAATGCAGTTAGGATAGACGTGTACCCTCGCAGGGGTCGCTCATCAATCCCTCCCCAAGGAAAAAATAAAATTCATAAAATGCATACGTGCGCACTACCTTGGGACGAAGGGAAACTGGACAACCGCCGGATTTTCCTCGGACGACTTCTTTGGGGATGACTCTGAAATAACAAAACATGACTTATGAGACGTAAATCGTTAAGACCACGAGCTAACATAGTCTAACGATTAGCGTCTACATACTAAAGGCATTCCGTGCGATCTAAGAGGAATAAAAAAACCAGCAAACGAATGGTTTGGAGAGAGAGAGAAAAAAAAGAAACAAGACTATAACGTGCAGCTGAAGTAATAGTTGTAGGAAGCTAATCCTGTCACCACCCTGAGTCCCCACAAACCCCCCAATTCCATTCGGGTGCGAAACCATGACAACTCACGCTCGTCTTTTCAATAACATTGCTCGTAGTCAGGGTCAATCTCTCATTCTGTCTAGGCGAGTGTATGTGTTGCGTGTGTTGGTCTTGCTAGTCGTGGTTGAAATTCAATGTGTTTTTGGGTGGGTGCTAGTCAACTCAGGTGGATTGGTTGCTTGCTGCTGCAGCTGTGCATTTCGTGCTTGGCATCATGCTGGGGGGAGGGGACCATCGATCGGGTCCAATGACGTCATTCGGCGTACGTGATTGCCATGGCAACGTCCCCCCCTTTTTCCAATCCCGACACGCGCCTCTTTTGCCGCTGGTCGATCGGGGAATATACATAATGATGATGGCAAGGGCAGGGGGGAACTTGAAAAAAAACTCCTCCTCCCCAAAACAAAAAAAAAAAAAAAAACGCACTCGTTCACCTTTCATGTGGAAATTGCGTTTCAGGAAATCATAAAAGCGAAGTAAATAGGTGGAAGAGAACGTACGTCATAGAGTAAACATTAAAAATGCAAGAGCGTAGTACAGCTGCTGGATATAAGCAACGGGAGCTGGTTGAGGTAGCAACGCCATTTATGGACGACCCTCGACTGACGTGTGCGTGGGAGTTCGATATGTAACTAATGATGACGGACTTAATAGTACTGTTGTTGGTGTACTTCGCATCGTCACTTACTTAACGCCCCCTACTCTCTATTTAACACGCTCAGAGGTGTTTTTCAGTCTATAGAATATGTAATACTATACAGTATTTCTACTAGTTTTGGTCTAGATGGGGAATTCATGCATGTAATGTTAGATTTTGAAATAAATTGTGTTATAAAACACAATTTTTATCCATGTTCATTTTGTGTTCTCATAATTAGATGAGAAGCTTAGAAAAATATGTAAAATTTTAATTAAGTTTTGAATTGTTTCAAGTTTGATTATTTGAAATTGTAATCTCTAAATTCCCCACTTATGTTCATATTTTTGTGCTTTTTAAATAATTTTGTGCATTTCACCAAGATATGTAAAATTTTGAAACATATTATGTTAAAAAAAAATTGTGTTATAGAAGTTAATTTTGTGTCCTCATAATAAGATAAACAATCTAAAATATATCGAAAATTTGATTTATAATTGTCAATTATTAAGAATTTGATTTTTAAAAAATATTGAAATAGTAATCCCTAAAATTCCGTATTTCTATTCATATTGATGTCATTTTTAATAATGCCATTATTGTCGGAATCATCAATATGATCCAAAAAGTTTACCAAATGAAATCACATTACAATGTTAAATTTTGGAACAAACTATGTTAAAAAATTGTTTATTTGTAGACATGTTTATTTTGAGCATTCATAATCACCTCATAAATTTTTTAAAAATCAATAAGATTTAAATTAAATTCTTATTTGTCTAAAGTTCCCCAATTCTGTTGTTTTTAATAATGTCATAAATGTCTGAATATCACTTCCATCGATATGGTCCAAAAATTTTACCACATAAAACCAGACCCAATGTTAAATTTTGAAACAAATTCTATTAAAAAAACTGCATTATTGAACACAATTTTTCCACCATGTTGTGCCCTCATAATCCCCAAGGAAGTTTTTAAAAAATCTTTAACTGTTTCAAATTAGATTTTCAATTTTAAAAACATTTGAAATAATGTAAACCCTAAAGTTTCATATGTTTTTCAGAGATGTCTTCCCGTGCAAAAACAGAACATCAGACATAGATGTGATGTGTTATGAGGACATCATAACACTCGTCAGATGTTGTGGTGCAGTTTCAGTTAACATGACCCCATTACCCCTTTCAGGTGTTGTTATCCATCATTAGCATATTAGTGTAGGTGTATTTTTGGAAATGATACTACATAATTATAAAGGATTGTGGAAATATTCATCTGGTCACTACAGACCCCTCCTTCGTTCTACTGCCCTTGTTTCCCCTCCCATGCATTAGCATAAAACAAATGAAAAAAAAATCATTCCACTGACTGCAAACAAACTGAAGCATGCCATTTAAAGGGGAATATACTACTGAGGGGGGGGGATGGGGTGTTCCACCTACCCCTTGAGCATTCTGGGAAGACCCTGCCGCCCGGAGTTCGGACATTAGAAGGAGGAAGAGTGGACACTTCCAATAGCCTATCTTCTGGTTCCCTGTAAAAATCAAAGCTTTTAGGGTGGATATCCCTTTGGCTCTGAAGTCATCCTTCTGTCACGTGGCTCGGTATTTGAAATTTCGAATCGCGTGTGTTAAATGGTCTCCTAATATGGCCGCCAACAACGAGTGCTATGCTTTGCACTACTAAAAAGCGGTGAGTGAGTTTATGTAAAATAAGCAGCGGGAAATATGGTAAATCGAAAAAAGAAAATAATAACAATAATAATAAGAACAGAAATAGTGACAACGGGAACATAACACGCAATTCACACTAGAGAAAATGTGCTGGAGATAAAATAAAGCAATTGCACGCTGTATTATTATTGTACTGTTTTGGAAGTTTTCACACTGGATGTCACAAAAGTTACACTACTAAATCTGGAAATCGTAGAAATTCTCTACTATTCCTTGGGATTCTCTGAGATTCTCTAACATGTCATCCCAAGGCCGTGTATGTCATCACTTTGGGGGAGGATAGGGTCCAGAATCTTGGGGTGGACAAATGACAATATTTGATCCAGGTGAAATAGAAATTACATTTTTACCTAAGAATAATCGCACTTTTACCTTTGAATAATCGCACTTTTAATGTAGAATAATTGCATTCCTAAAATAAAAAAATCCCACCTTTACTGCAAATTTTGAAAATTTATTGCATTTCTAGAGCCGAAAAATTGCGTTTTTACCTTAAAAATCGCACTTTTACTGCAAATTTTTAAAATTTATTGCATTTCTAGAGCAGAAATATTGTGTACCTTAAAAATCGAATTTTTACTTTAAAAAAAGTGCACTTTTTACCTAAGAAAAATCGCACTTTTAATGCCAAAAATTGCTTTTCTAGAGCAAAAAATCACACTTTTAATGCCAAAAAATTGCTTTTCTAGAGCAAAAAATCATACTTTTAATGCCAAAAAATTGCTTTTCTAGAGCAAAAAATCACACTTTTAATGCCAAAGTGCAAGTCCCCTTTTATATTTTGCCGATTCGGCTTGAAATGTGTAACATTTCTTGGATTTCGGGGGGAGGGGTGGATCTATCTTCAAATATTCACTTTCCCTTCATCCCCTCCATATATACGGCCTTGCCCCATCCACTTAAAGAAATACTTTCTGAATCCCAGTTATTTCAAACTGTGTCCATCATGCTCATTGATATATGTGTAGTTGTTAAATTGTAATGTTGCTCCCAGATTTGTTGAATTGAATGATATGGAACACTCTTGACACATGGCTGCCAAATCTATCTAAAAAAAGCTTTGCTTTTGAATTTAAAGGCTATGTGTAAATGCAGACTGCCAACTGGAGGACATCTTATTGATTGCCATTAATTTTTGAACGTGTGTATACACCTTTCATGGCCTTAATGGACGAATTAAAACGTACGTGGCAGTTCATTTCGTTCCCAAATTGAAACTGTCATTGGCACGCATAAATTTCGTCCATTTTTAATTTGAATTTCCATCCGCACGATGAGGCAACAGTGGGATCGAGATTATACCATATGTCACGCTATGCGAGTTAGCTAAGCAGAAATGTGGTGCTCTTGCTCATCATCGTAAAAATGAGGATACGTTCGGTAGGTCTAAATTTAGAAAGATGTATTTTTTTTTTCCTGAAACGATAGGGGGAAATGCAATTATACATTTTTTGTAAAATACCAAAGAGAGGTCGGTTTTCAAAATATGTCACAGGATGGAAGTAGGATTATTCTGCTTTGTGAAGTTTTTTATGACCAATATTGATAGTGAAGCTGGGTTTTTGTCAAATAACTTCAAAAACCAAATAGCCTCTAATAATCCTTGCAACCAACCAAATGTGAGACATGTCACTTGATTTATTTTGAAAATTTCAGTTTCCTGAATCATAAAACTCGTCATTTAACATTACAAACTTGAGGAAATAATAACAAAATTATTTGGAACTAATCATTTTTTGTTGTTGAAAATACTGTACTTGTCTTTATTACAAGATATTCTGTAAAAGTTTTTATAGAATATTATGTAAAAAGAATATGTACAGTATTTGCAACAAATAAAATTATAATGTCTGCAATTTTAAAACAACCAAATAATATTCCAATATTATTTCTCCACATTTTAGACTGAAGTTCAAGAGTTTGTAATAGGCCCTACTGAACGCCAATATTTCGAATCTTCATAGGTATATCATTTTTGAAAAAAAAATAATAAGCCTACTAGCATTTTAAAAACTTTTAAAATGCTACATATTTATCGCATTCAAATATTATTCTTCCGCATTTTAGATTGAGGTCCATAGGCGGAGCTACAAACGTTTGTAATGTAGCGGCCCCTACTGGCGTCAAAAACAACTTAAATTTCGAATTTTAATACTCTCGTAAGTATAACTACTTTTTTAAAAATAATAATATAAAATTAACTAATAATAATTAGTGCAATGTTTCTGGAATGGATTTTTTCAGAGTTAGTAATTTCATATTTTGGAACTATCACAGTTGTTTCTATTCGAGACAAGTGTGACTAGCATCCCAATTATGCAATTTCACATTTAAGTGGCAAATTTAAAGTTCGATAGTCAATTAATGTAAAAATAAAACAAGCTAAAAAATCATATTTCCTCGATATCTTACCGATAGCGTTTCCATTTGCTGGAACCACGATACCATTGCTGCATTGCCAAATGATAGAGGCAGAGAATAGTGCAAGCCATGCCGTCCCATTCGTCAACGAATGTTTTTAATGAAAATAAGACTAGAGTATTTCCGAGTAAGATGAAGTCGAGAGTGCATCCTAGTGTGTGTGTGTGAGAGAAATAGGGAGAGAGAATTTGAAAAGAAAAATTCTGCGAAGAAGCTAGCTGTGTATATGTGTATTCTCGAGTGGTTATATTTCAGTGCCAAGTGATTACATTTTGAAAAGTTCGAGCTGGCTGCCAAAAATACAGTCGGTGTAGAGAGTCAAGCACCGACAGTTATGCTATTGGTGTACCATATAATTGATAAAATATTTTAGAAAAGCTGAAACTTTCGAGGTCGTCTTACATGGTGTCCACAAAGCGTGGCTTCCCAGACCTCTCTTCCGAATTTATCCCATTTATCTGGTAAAAGAACTACGTAAATTACAGACATCCAGATATGGACAAAAATGTGTAAACTGTGTATTGTGAGCAGTATGTACTGACAAAATGGGGCGTTGTCCTGATTTTCCTCCCATTTATGTATGTCACACTAAAGTATACATCACCAGTCACGTAATCGCAGTGCCAAATATTTGATTCATTTCACCTATTTATTTGAACTTTTTGAATATATGACTATGTATGGATATCATTTATACGATTAATCAGATATATATATATATATATAGCCATTATGGGTCATGTTTAACCACTGAATGTTCATATATTCCCATTTATGAACCGTATTTATCCATTGAATGGCTATATATATGGACTATTCTTAGATGTAGTTTTCATATATGGGCCATATAAGCCAGAAATGTTGGATAATATGATATAAACATGTACATTTAAACTCGTACATCCAAATAATGAGTAAATCAAGCTTTTGAATGGCCATCCAATGCCCTTATATGGCAATATATGTTCAATTTCTGGCCTAGCCATACATATGTGGAATGAATTATTTATGCCCATACATAGCACATCCCCTTTTTCAGTGTGCCACGACAATTTGAGACCTTTTTTTAATGTGCCGTGAGTTGACACTTCTCTGACAGAATAATAACTTAAAGCTTTTGCAATAATTTCAAAGCTTGTTTGTTGCTAGTTCCATTATGTGATTATTGATCAAATCTACATTTTTGGATTAAACGCTTTATGTTGCTTAAAGTTGACAGAAGTTTTCTAAAAAAAAAATGTTGACACGTTACTAAACGCAAACGCGAATCTTACGAAACTTGTATTCTAAAATAAACTGAACAATTAAGTAGAAAGTATTGTGTTTTTGCAACAACATGAAAATAGATTTCAGAATTACCCTCGTATAGCCGTTAAACCGATTACAAATTACTTAGTGTGAACGTGTGTGGCCTTTAGAATTTTATTATCTCGAGCAATTTAAGGGATATTTTTGAAACCAGATTGTTCAGTTTGCAAAATCCCACACTCAGCAGAGAAAAAATGTTATGGTTAATGCAAAACTTAATTACATTGCATTATTATGTGCCATTAGTCCGTTAATAATAAAATTAGTTGATTATTTATTATATGAACACCGTGCGAGATGTGATTCCTGTCGTTCATGCTAACATTCTCTCAGTGGTCGAACTGGACCACTAATGCAATAGATTAAAGGCCACGTGATGTCGTCCATACAGTGTTTCAATACCATAATTTTTTACTTAACATTACGTCATTAATGTATTTTTCCAGGCGATGCAATCCTTCCCCACGAGCACTAATTAAAACTAGGTCAACCTTTGAACCTTGACCCTAAACATTTTGAAAATATGAAAATCATGCTTCATAATTGGACCAATAATTGTGCAATTAGCCAATAAACACTCAAGTGCACATCGCATGAACATTGACCCTAATTCAGAATTATAATTTATTAATGCAAATTGCACTTAATAAACTAGTTGTCGCCATTCACATACATCCTATTGGCTCAATTTGGAGCCTTTTTTTTAAAAGGAGTTTTCCGGTCCATTTCATTGGAATTGTGGTCGCGTTGTTTCTACGCGTAGGGATTATTTCATTGGATAAGCTGATAAATCATCATTGATTAGTATTGCCGGTTTCGATAATTTGATGACGTACTTCTAAGTAAAAAATTGCGGTATTGAAACGCGATTAATGATTGTGTTATTCGAGCATCTATCGTGGATGTGCCGCGTGCGGATTTTAAGTTGAAATCGAGTCACGTGTTCAACTTCGGCCATGTTTCGGATTAGTAAAATTTACTCAAAAAAGTTTTCAAATTTTTGTCCTACCGTGTCATTGTGGTCAGTGCGATTCCCTCGATGTAGCCCACTTCAACGTCGATGGGGACGCTAAAGCTGGGACTGGATCTTGGTTCCATGCTGTGATACTTTGTGCAACTCGTCGTTTCTTTGCCATTCCAAGTGCTTTCTCTTTCCTCTGTGTATTTCGTAAAAACTACTTGTTGCCTGTACGAGAAATCCACAATTACATCGAGTTCATTTTTAGCTGAATTTGGGAAAAGTTCGCTTTGCGGACACCCTGTATATTTTGAAGGACAGTATATTAGGACTAGACAATGGATATTGTTTATTGTCAAAGGTTTACGTGCAATACTTTGAGTTCATGGTGGTGAATGTGAGTATCATTCTTATGGTTATTTCTATATACTGTATATAAAGACATAAATTGAATTTATGTAAATTCTGTAATTTTACTGAGGACATGTATTGTAACTTAAAATGAACATTTGTAGTATCTAAACTGCTTTTAAATATTTAAAAAAGAAATGTCAGTCATATAAAACTTGTCTTAAAATAAGCCAGTGTAGTGTAAGCCAGCAGTATTCAACTTATAACCCTTAAAATATTTTAATCTTATTTATGTTTTGGAATCTTGGTACAAAAATGCACCACGAGAATTTCAGAGTAAAATGGTTTAAAATATAGCTTTAGATGGTTATGATTAATTTTAGTTCTGATCAAAGATGATATTTTATAGCCATTTAAAAGTGTATGTGCATTGTTTATAATATTTAAGTAATGCAGTAATATAAATTTTACTGCAAATCATTGATCAAAATTGCATTGAATAATACAGTACAATAATTAAAATTGAGAACTGAACTGTACTGAATAAATTAACTTTTGGGCTCAGTCCGCTCGCTATTTAAATTATTACAATAAATTAACATATTGCATATGCATAAATATTACATTTTGAATCGTCCATCTTTATAAATCTTTGAAATATTTTTTAAAATGTTTATTTACATTTTTTGAATAAGAAAAAAAAAGTAAACGCTTATTATAGTGCTATTCTGCACATGTAATTATGATTTAATCGCGTTGTGAAATATCCCAGATAGAAAAATCCTATATGGGCCATATATAGCCACATACATAATTAATTCAACCAAAGAAAATTACTGCTAACCATGTACATGTATACATGGCTATTTGTACATGTGATCATGTGATCGATGGCTAACTAATCTATCTGGCCAATGATTAATCATAGATGGACGATATATGGCCCACACTTGGTTATATATGGCTAAATATGACTCATACATGTCCATATATGGCTTTTCCACACATGATTGATTAAATGCAATTGGTGCAATGTTACATCAATGAATTCCATGGTATCCAATTTGAAACCAATAGTAAACTGGAACTACGAATGTATGTGCAGTTTGTTTGTAAACACAATGTGTCGTCACATGTGCTAATCCCTGTAGTAATTTCCCAAAGGGCACATTTTGCACGTGAGTTATTCATACCAAGAGTATGCTTCGAAATTTCAACATTGCAAACATGGACCTTTATGACTGTCTTAATCCTCCAAATATCTCCCCTAGATTTCAATCTGTGTTGGTCGGGTTTGCCGTCTCATACTTGTATATGTGCGTTTTCTAATATATTCAGTGTCAGCGTTTTCGCCTTGCTATTTAAATGTTTTGTCAAGGAAAAGAAAATGCTAATGGCAAAAAGGTTAGCGTCTAAGTGTGTTCATTATTCGGCTTCCTTTTATATTTCTGGCCCGATTCCAACGTTTTATATTCATACGTACATTTACCCTGTAGCTTAATTCGTGCTTTACGAGGAGAAAAGCTATCCATCCCTAATAGCTGGGGAATTCCTTTTGCCGGTCAAGTCAGTTTTTAAAAAAAAAAATCAAATTTTTTGCTCTTCCGGGACACCCTGTACTTTTTTCTATTGATTTTCAGAATTTACGCTAAACACTTGCTATTTTTAGTGTCATTCTAGGTAATAATTAAAAACGAGGTGGAGAAATCAAATATAGGACATGTACAAACATACGTGACTCATTCCATATATGGCTAGACAAAAAATTAGACATAATATATGGCCAAGTTTGCCCATATATTTTCCAGGTGTATTGATGTATGCCCATATATTTCCAAGGTGTGCTCATGCATGACCAAGTTTGCCATATATTTCCCAGCTGTTATCATGTATGGTTGAGTATGCTCATATACATATTTCCCATTGTGTGCTCATGTATTACCAATGTTCGCCATATATTTTACAAGTGTGCTCAAGTATGGCCAAAGGTGCCCATATATTTCCCAGGTGTGCTCATGTATGACCAAGTTTGCCCATATACTTTCCAGGTGTGCTCATGTATGACCAAATTTGCCCATATACTTTCCAGGTGTACTCATGTAAGACCAAGTATGCCCATATATTTTCCAGGTGTGCTCATGTATGGCTAAGTATGCCCATATATTTCCAAGGTATGCTCATGTATGACCAAGTATGCCCATATATTTTCCAGGTGTACTCGTGTTTGACCAAGTTTGCCCATATATTTTCTAGGTGTACATGGCCATATACAGCTCATCAAGGACTAAATATGACCCACACATGACCATATATGACCCATCAAGGCCCAATATGGCCCATATGGCCTCTTCACCCGGATTAGGTTTTCTATATGGTCCATCAAGTTACAAATGTGACCCAAAATGGCCATATAATGCGCATCAAGGACTAAATATGTCCTAGACATGGCCATCTTAAGAGCTAAGTTTGGTCCACACAGGCCATATATGGCTTTTCCATCCGGATTAGATTTTCTGCATGGTCCATCAAGATCCAAATGTAACCCAAAATGGCCATATAGGGCGCATCAAGGACTAAATATGTCCTAGACATGGCCATCTTAAGAGCTAAGTTTGGTCCACACAGGCCATGTATGGCTTTTCCATCCGGATTAGGTTTTCTGCATGGTCCATCAAGATCCAAATGTGACCCAAAATGGTCATATATGGCGCATCAAGGACTAAATATGTCCTAGACATGGCCATCTTAAGAGTTAAGTTTGGTCCACACAGGCCATGTATGGGTTTTCCATCCGGATTAGGTTTTCTGCATGGTCCATCAAGATCCAAATGTGACCCAAAATGGCCATATATGGCGCATCAAGGACTAAATATGTCCTAGACATGGCCATCTTAAGAGTTAAGTTTGGCCCACACAGGCCATGTATGGCTTTTCCATCCGGATTAGGTTTTCTGCATGGTCCATCAAGATCCAAATGTGACCCAAAATGGTCATATATGGCGCATCAAGGACTAAATATGTCCTAGACATGGCCATCTTAAGAGTTAAGTTTGGTCCACACAGGCCATGTATGGGTTTTCCATCCGGATTAGGTTTTCTGCATGGTCCATCAAGATCCAAATGTGACCCAAAATGGCCATATATGGCGCATCAAGGACTAAATATGTCCTAGACATGGCCATCTTAAGAGCCAAGTTTGGCCCACACAGGCCATATATGGCGTTTTCCACCCGGATTAGGTTTATGGTCAATCAAGGCCTAAATATGACCATATAGGGCCATACATGGCACATCAAGGACTAAATATGTCCTAGACATGGCCATCTTAAGAGTTAAGTTTGGCCCATACAGGCCATATATGGCGTTTACCACACGGATTAGGTTTATGGTCCATCAAGGCCTAAATATGACCATATATGGCCATATATGGCACATCAAGGACTAAATATGTCCTAGACATGGCCATCTTAAGAGCTAAGTTTGGCCCACACAGACCATATATGGATTTTCCATCCGGATTGGGTTTTCTGTTTGGTCCATCAAGGCCCAAATATGGTCATATACGGCACATCAAGGGCTAAATATGACCTAGACATGGTCGTCATAAGAGCCAAGTGTGGCCAATACAGGCCATATATATGTCTTTTCCACCCGGATTAGGTTTTCTATGAACAGTACTAATCTGCTCAATGGGCTACTTTAACTGGAAGGGGTCATCCATATACTTTCGTCATGCACAGGTAGGAGTCCAGGTAAAAGAAAAATAGTTACCTTTTGAGCGGTTTGCTGGTTTTGACGCAGCATTTACATATACAAAGGACGATAACAACCAATAAGAGTCCAGCAAGGATGCCAGTGAGCAATACGAATATGGTCACTTCGGTCTTATCGTTGGAGCCGTAGACAGGGGACACCTGTAGGGACAAAAGACACAAAAACGTCATCATTACGTCAGTTAACACACATGCAAGCGATCGATCGATGGGGCGAGGATGACACTGTTTATTTTTTCATCATTTCTGGTTCCATCCCTCTTTTTTTTCCCTCCCCCTTGCCATTTCCAACATTGGTTTAACGAGAAGGATATTAAGGGAGTTATACTCACTGCTGAACGCACCGTTGGTGAATTGATGCTTGGGCTGGTGGCTTCCATTGTCTCTTAATAAGGCACTTCAGTTCTGCATTAAAAAACAAATATATATTTTTATTCTTGGAAAATCTTACCGATAAAATTGAACATTGGTGATTTAAAATGAAAAGTCTGAATAGATCAAGTAGCGTCACAATTCTTGAAGTATTCATGGGAGAGCATGTGGACAGACGGGAGAGGGTGAATGCCATTTTGGACGTCCACTAATGATGGTATTTCTTTGTTTTTGGATTTTGTGTTTAACTGGGTTTTAAAGGTCAGTGAAAGGGGAAATTGACACCAGAAGAAACGTGTCTCCAGTCTCAAATGTACTTGAATTTTTAAGATCTCGGGAAAGTGGGAAATTATGACTAACTTTTGTGTTAATTACCAATAAATACGAATTGTGACAATTTCAATAGTAATCACCAGAGTCCCGATTATCCATAGCTTTCTGGGTGTTATAGATTAAGTACAGAAACTCCAGTTCTAAATAATGGATGTAAAAGTAATCGTCTGCGTTGTTGACCATATTCTGACATCTTTGATCCCTGTTTTGTAAAGGTTGCATTAAAAATCTAATTTGCTATCGCCAGTTGCACTATGTATAATTCGATTAAGTGAAGGTCAAGTGTTGCAGATGATCGAATATCACTTAGTTATCTATTAGCAACGTTAGTTTCAATGAAGTCAGTTAAAGAATGATAAGGTGAAAGTGAGATTTTATAGAAATTATGAAGAAAAAAAACTAGCTATATTTTCGTTACTTATAAGACGCACTTTTTTCACCATAAAACATCTCTAAAAATTGGTTGCGTCTTAGAATCGCAGGTGTGTCATAAGACATGTACAGTTAAGGCGATAATCGCCAGATATATGCATCCAGCTACTTGCAAACATAGTTATCCCCTACATCTGGATACATGTGACCAAGAACGCAGTTTCTATATTCCTGTTGTCAGTAAATTGAAAACAAAAAAA
>JAQGAE010001868.1:0-20380 GCA_034696685.1 Julus scandinavius | reverse complement strand
TAATCTTTTTTGGTTTGGCTGGAATTGTGTTTTAAAATTTCACCCATTGAAAGTGATAGGGTTGTGATCCAGCTTAAGGGTATAAAAGAGCATATTCAAAACCTTGTCATACTATTTTAATTCTCTACTAAATTATAAAAATTTCCTAAAAAACTCTATCGGACTTATTTTGTCTTAAGATATTTTAAACAGTGTACGAAGTAAAAATGAAGGCTTAAGTATTTTTACTTATTTTGAAATTTTACTTTTAAATAATTAAACATAAAAAATGTAATGCATAGCCACACAAAAAAACAGAATTTTCAAAACTCCCTATAAAACTGAATTCCTTGATGTTGAATATTACAATCATTAACATAATTTTCTCATCATATTTAACAGACTAAAGTCACATGCACTGTAATGAATGTAATTATATTTATATCATGACTGTCTTGTTTGTGAGAGCAGCTGATAATAAACCTCAAACGCATATACATGTATTAATGACCTACTTAAATTGATTTATTACATTCAGTTACTGGCAAAGTATAACTGTCATACAAATCAAGCATATTTCATTTCTATTGATTTAATTTGAAAGTGGAACACGCCCGGTGAAAAATTATATTTATGTTTTGAAAATACCCCACCCTTAGTGTCTTTCACACGTGCCTTTACACATTTCTATTTCGGCAAATAATATAGGCATATTAGTTATTAAACAATAATTAACTGGTACTATGCTGTCTACACTTGTCAATCATGACAAGGTTTCTAATGAAAATTCCTTATAACAGTTTGGTGACTTCAAAACATAGGATTATTTGTCACTATCAGAGGCTCGAAAGAACACCTAAAGAATTCGTGCCTAGATATTCAACAAAAGATTATTTAAATCACCGGTTGATTTATAAAACTTGATCATATTATAGAATAGGACAAATGATCGAGGAATTTCAGTGGATTTTACAAGTTATGTATATAAAATAATTGAGTAGTATAGATAACAATGTGATTATATAACAATGCCCTTGTAAATATTGATTGACGAAATTAACTAGTAAGTTAATTGGATAATAAGGAAGAAATTCTGTTGTATAAGTAAAAGTAAAAAAGCCTAGCATAAAATTTCCCTTTTTACGGGCAGAAATTTTGTGAAAAAGTTTAATTCTTCAGCAGAAAAATCACACCTTTACTGCAGAAAAATTCCCCTTTTGCTGCATAAAAAGTACATGAAAAACGCACTTCTAATGCAGAATGATTATCTATATAAAAGGTACATTCTCGAGATAATCTCTATAGCAGTTCTCAATGCAGCACGTGCAAAAATGTGCGTGCTACTGTTCGAGAGCTGTCAATGATACGAACCATGTTCGAATTTTGAGAGCAGCTGTCGATATGCTTATGTTTAAGGTTTTTTAATGTTTACAGCTAAGTTTGGGAAATATTGCGGAATACGAGATGCATGATGGAGTAACTCACGAGAGTTAATCTTCCATTAAAACACACCTTATCACAAACTTATGTGGCACACCTATCCTTCATTGCACTACGGTTGGGAAACATTGTCGTATAGTTTATAGAGCCGAAAAATCCAAAAGGACCGACCCTTTAAGCCGTAATAGCGAGTAGCAACCAATCTATAGAATATTACCAAAACCAAAACATTTTGGAAATAAAACTTCATCGACAATAAGTGACATGGATGCATACCCAAAGTCTTGAGGCTGGAACAACTTGGGAAACAGGACCTCTTAAGCCTCGTTTACAGGATGCCACTAATGTCAAGACATTGGCATCGTGAAATGTCAAGACATTTGCTACCCCGGCATTCACCCGTTCCCACCATGCCACTGAAACGTCGCATTTTGGGTATCGTAAAAACAACATAGCGTACCTTTTCGTCTGCTCCACAACTGTTTTTCGTTAATTTTTAATTTTTATAAATATTTTGTTGTACTTACGGATTTCCAGAATTTTCTATCGCAAATATTTTATGTCGTATAATCCACAGACGAGCGAAAATGTAGCTTCGGCATTTTCCCGTTTTTTTCAAATCGCTTGATGTTTGTCCCACAAACATGGGATGTCGATGATATTCTTCCCGGAACTTAAGAATATCAAATGCGAGTCAAACACTATTTCAAAATAAATTTTAAATTGCTTTCAATTGACAAATAAAAAGGTTTAAAACGACGCACGTGCATCGACTGCTCTCAAGCGACTAAATCCCGCCTCGATTCCGCTAAATCGGCCGCTTACACGGTGATAATCGCCAATAGTGCCGTGCCGTCAGCGTCAAATATCAAAAAATTTTGATGCCGCGACGTCTGTGTCCTCAGCCATTCACATGATGGCACTGACGCGACATTCCATGTTCTGACGTCACTTCCCCGACATTAGTGGTATCGTGTAAACAGGACTTTATTCCTTGTACATATTGTAAATGAGATGGTGTTTTCCACCTCAAATCATGTGGATTTGTCTTCCATTGCTTCAATTCCACATCCTGTCAATAAAGCATTAAAGAATTAATATGAAAAGCAAATTCGAACAATTTAAAGTTAGATTTCAGTTATAAACATTACATACCATAAGAAATATGGATACCACTGCACACTTTCGTTTCTCAATAGATAAACACAAATCACAACTTGTTTCTCTTTTTCATTTAATGACCGCTAATTTGGATCTATAACACAGCTAGCATACACTTGCACATTTTATCAAGTAGGGAACGAAAAAAATAGTAATTAAAAAAAAACACGTTTACTGTCTAAAGTAATTTCAGACCTCAAGTTTCTAAACTTAAGTTATGCTGTAAAATGCACAGCCACTTAGTTTCCTAATAACCTAATATGAAATTTTGACTTCATAATTTCATGGTTCTATCAACTAAAGGTGAAAAATGAAGATCAACTCAATGAAACTGAGAAAATATTCATATTCACAATAAATATGGAAATAATCGGAAATTTATCTGGCCAGTATTCATTTTCCCATAGCCTTCTTGGTTTTAGATTTGAATAATGTTAATCAAAATATGTATTCTATAAGAGTGTGAACCTTAGAACTATCACTAGTAATATTTTTGTGAAATTATCAATTAAAATTGCAAAATTAAATAATACAATCCTGCTTTGCATGCTTATGCAGGAAATCTTAATTGCATGTAGCGAACATAAGTCTCTATTTATAATTAATGAAGAATATGCACACAAAGTTCAAAGTATTTACACTACTTTGGCTGAATTCTGACGTCAGACCAAGTGGTCATACCAATTTTTAAAAAATATGTCATTTTAATAACTAGGACTAATGGAACTTAATGGAAGCATGCTTTCTAAACTGAACCTACACCGCATTCACAGTTTTTAACGAAAATGCCGGGTAAATTGATGAACTATCCTACTTATAGGAGTAATGATAAATATACAATTACCTGTTCTGAATTAAGAATAGCCTGCTAACTAAATGAATTAGTAAAGCCAGGCTGTTAATACTTCAAGACTAGTTCAAAATTCTGAGTAGCAATCAAGGTTAGTTGCAGAAAAACTTGTAGAATTGTCTTTTTTAACTTTTCAGATATTGCTCTGCAACTATTTTTAGAAAAATTATTGTTTTAAACAAACAATTTCCAGCATTCAAGTTAGAATCTGCCAACAGATTTACTTAAAAATTATGCATGCTTATAATACATTTTTTGGATCCTCTTAAACTTAAAAATGCTGCACGAGAATCAAGTCCACATCTGCTCGCTACGTTTCCAATATATTGAAAACCACGTCTAGGCTGAATTATTCAATACACAAATCCATACTTTCAATTTCAGAAAATTCCCGATTCATTTCTTCAATCTTTTGTAACCACGGACCCACTATATTTTCCTAAAAAAATGAAAGCAAAATATAAGTACTTTAACATTATGTTGACAAATATGCAGTCAACAAATAATAGAGACACATTACATTTAATTACAATGGGAAGTTAATATGGACCGAACTACCGCTGATATCCGAAAACTCTGATAATACACACGGATGGCCTCAGAGACTTTGTAATCAAAATCAATTATATACTTAATAATATTTCGATAATTTGTAGCTATTGTATTTTATCATTTTTAACTACCTATAAATGTTTCATAAAACAAACAAAAAATAACATTTGTGCTCTTTTTGTAGAAAATTACATGTATTAATTATAAGTAAAAAAACGGGCACATGCTAGTATATTTTAAACTTTTTAAAGAAAGTCCCAATCCTATTTAATTTTAAAAAAAATCAATATTTTAGCAAGCTATCCCAAAATGTTGACAACCAACACAACAATTAGCAAAAATTATTTAGAAACCCAATTACTTACACTTTTCACTTTTTCACATTTTGCAACAGGATTTTTAGCTTTCTTGGTCTTCTTGGTGGGTTTCTTCTGCTGGAGAGGCAGCCCGAGATCATCGAATTCTTTAACTTTCAATTCGCAATTTCGAAAGTTTGACGTTCTTGGATCTGGCATGTCATTCGTTGTTATTGGGTCGTGCAAAATAAAAAGTTTAAAAGGATCATATTCTCCAGAACCAGAGTCGCCATTGTCACTTCTACTGGCCACAAATTCCATATCAGGCATTTTAGTGTACTTTTGAACAATATCGGTGAACCGAGAATTTCCTTCTTTATCTTCGCTAATACATTCCAAAGCTTCGACGTTGGCCACAGAGTTATTCATGAATTTTGTAAGCATTATAGGGCTAGTTTTGGAGCATGTACTTCGTATCGGACTCAAAACAAACTTTGGCAAAATTTGACCTGCCCTTCGGTCAGTTGTTAAATCGCCATTAGGTATGGGCGTATCTTTCATAGGTGTACTACTAAAAGGTGCATCTTTTAATTGTGCACACTTTGAAGTTGGGGCCTTGAATTGGGAGCTGCAGGTAATAGCTTCACTGTAAGTAGTTTCAGATGGAATCGAGCTGCTAGATGACATTTGCCTCCTTTTCTGGTGAACAGATAGCGTGGGCCCATTCTTTTTAGATTCACTGACAGGTCTTATCATAGGAGTGCTGCTAAATGGAATATTTTCCACTAATTTTCCTTTGGTGCTGTAAGTTTTTGGCGAGTTGATCAAAGTTGTATTTTCATCACTTGCAATGATGGACGATGGTGAAACTGAAGAAACTTGCAAATTTTTTTGATGTCGAATATTTTCTATTTCAATAGACATTCCCATGCTGTCTTTTATTGGTTTGTCAGAGTCACGTTCAACTATGGCAATGGGCACTAATTGTTCAGTATTTTTGAGAGTACAACTTCTGAGTGCACGCCTTGCAGGTGGAATGTCTGTCCTAACTTGAATTCCAAAACCCACAACCTTTGATACATCTGTCACGGAAGACACGTTTTCCTTTTCTGAATGACGGCCTCGTTTAAAATTATTCCTTTGGTCACTGGTATTTGACCCTATTAATGTTAATCTGGCTTGATTGCAAAACACACGCTTGGGCTCCAACCCAGGTTGTGATACCTTGGAAGTACGTTTGGCATTTTGAACCTCTCCAGTTTGTCCTGTGCCATTGGTCGTTTTTGTTCTTGTTTTTCTCTTAGGCATCTCGCAGAAGTTCATAACACTGCTTCTTACACAGTATTGTTGTGACGCTCAAATCGATACCTATCTGCAAAGAGAATCCATATAATTTTAATCGCTTATTTATGCGTACTTAATAACTGACCCTCAGAATTTGTTGACCACATATAGGTCAGGGAATATGAAAGTCTTTCTTTAGAGAGAAACCAGCGAAGTATTTGAATGAAAAAGACAGTGGAATACTGAAAACAATGAAAACAACTGAAAAAAATGACCCCAACCAGCTGGAAATCGAACCTGGGTCTCCAAATTACCAGATGGCTAGCATAACCAGTCCTCAGTCATTAATTATGTACGCTGCACTTACAAGAACACCAATAACGTAAAACACAATATTTTTGACATCCCAAAAACCTAGATCAATGGTAGGGAGACGGAAAGGTAACTAAATTTTTCCAGATTTGACAACCTACAATCTGCAAATGTTAACATTTTCTACTTGGCTCACTGATGAAGGTACATCAACAGTATTTAAAATAGAATTTATTTTGAAAATGTTCGAACTTTTCTAAACTTTTGCAGCACAACAGTTAAAACACTGCAATAAGACTGACCTTCTGGGCAAATCGCAAATCGAGACGCTTTTCTTTAAATATGTTATAAATTTATCATTATTTTAACTATTTTGGTATGGTTAGGATGTATTGCCAGGTTGGCTATAATTACGTTGATGTGACCCACGTTGGCCCAATGCAAAAGTTGGTCGATCACCATAATCAACGGCAATTACAAAATAATAGATTAAATGAATAATAATCACAAATAACTTCGTGGTGACTTACCACATACTCTAAATGCCTTATTGCTGCCTTATCAAAGATGTCATAACAAGTTTTGCATAAGTATAGAATACGTAGTACGTACTTAATCGAACTTAGGCCTAACGACAATATGCGACTGGACACATCGGATTTATATAAATATATCGGTAGTAGGCGAACTTAATTACATACGAAAACTACAATGGAATATTAATGAATATAAATTGATTTATAAATACTTATGTCAATAATTTTTGTTCAAAAGCAAGCCTAAAGACGATACACCGCAATAGAAGTTTTTGTCCGCAACAAACGTTCTTTCCCGCAAAAATTTGTAACGGCGCTCCAAGAAGGACTTTGAAAATTGAAGAGGGCGCTGTTGGCACATGAACAGCATCTGGTTGCTATGATGTCAAATGCATAGCAACCGTAAACAAATGCATTTCGTGAATCTTGTGTAAGTTATCATAATTTAATGAAAAATGGATAATTACACAATACTAGGAAGAATTGGAGAAGGCGCTCATGGTATCGTTCTGAAGGCGAAGCATACGCAGGTAAATGTGCTGGGGTTGTCGATTGTAATGCCTCCCAGATTAGAATTTACTAACTTTTAAACTTTCAGACTGGAGAAACTGTCGCAATGAAAAGAGTGCCATTAAAAAAACTTGAAAATGGAATACCAAATTCTGCTCTCAGGTATACTAACCGATAACATAAGTCAACATTTTATTTTATTTAGAATTTACACTTGTTCAAGGTAAAAGGGCAAAACTCAATATTGTGCGAAAGTCTCGTAAGATTACGATATACCGAACGAATTCTCAAATAAAATCATATTTACTTCCAAACCAAAGTATTTTTATGAATAGTTCTAAAAAGTAATAATTAGACTTGCTAATTTTTGTACTATATAGGAACAAACATAATATAAAGCTTAGGACGTTTTAGTATCAACATTTAATGCCAAAGTTAATAAACATTTAATGGTAATATGATTGTCAGAGTTTGCATACTGATAATAAATTGCATTTCAAAGTACCTAAAGTAAAATAGTAGTCCATGCTAAAGTTTGTAAAATGTTGTCAACCTATTACTAAAGAAAATATGAGCTTAAATTTCATCTTTTACAGATGCTTTATCTGCTTTTGGAATGCAGCTAGCTTTGCAAGAATAAATTTTGTCGAAAAAGTTATAATTTTCTGGAGTTAATTGTCTAATTGCCGTGGATTATAAGGCTTTTTTGAGAGTTTTTTTAATTATATACTTTTTATTCTATGAAGGGAAATAAAAACGTTGCGCATGATTGATTCAGAAAATGTAAGTTGTTGCTTCACAGTAATCAATAATCAAAAGTATTGCATAGATTGAACATTTCCTTAATTTAGTCAATTTTGGTAACCATGCATTAATTGCTATTACAGGTTGTCAAACTGCTAGACGTATTTCCACATGGCTCTGGTTTCGTTTTGGTTTTTGAGTTCCTGTGCGCTGATCTTGCCGAAGTATTAAGGCTAGCTGAGAACAGATTAAAAAGCAGTCAAGTGAAGGGATACATGAAAATGTTGCTACAAGGAATAGCCTATTGTCATCAACTGGGAATTATTCACAGAGATCTGAAACCTGCAAATCTGCTTATCAGTTTGTCAGGTCAGTTAAAAATTGCTGATTTTGGATTGGCTAGAGTCATGGTGAAGGAAGGAGAGCGCCTGTACAGTCATCAAGTAGCAACAAGGTTATTAATTTACACATGCACACATTTTTTCAATTTTAATCTTGTAAATATATTCAATAACTTGCCATGCATTACAGGTGGTACAGAGCACCTGAATTACTCTACGGTGCCAGGCAATACGATGAAAGCGTTGACCTTTGGTAAGGCCGATTAAAAGCAATCTTTAGAAAGTTTAGAAAATGGTAGAAGCGGGCTTGTTTAGTTAAATGTATAAGTTTTCCATGCAGGTCAGTTGGCTGCATCTTTGGCGAAATGTTGAACCACTCGCCATTATTTCCAGTAAGTTTTGGAATTTTTTTAAAGATTCATTGGTCTTCTTAGAATTCATATACTTATAAATTTTGTAGTATTTTCCTTCCCATACTCATTTTGAGAATATAAGTTATTTTGTATTTAATTTGCACATTAGCATGCAAAGAGACAAATGCTTTTAAGATGAACTTCAATAGGGAGTTTAAAAACAACTTTTCACATTTTTTCCAAAATAGTACAAATCACTGTTATATTGCCAGATTAAACAATACATTAAAAAAAAAAATGTTGCCAATGTTATTCAGGGTGAAAACGATATTGACCAGCTGTGCATTGTGATGCGCACTTTGGGAACACCCTCAGAAGAATCATGGCCAGTAAGCATGCCCTAAATGTGGCCTTTATAGCTCTTGACTAACCGGTTTATTTGTTCAACGTTTAATTAATAAAAAAAAAAAAATTTTAAAAAACTTTAGGGACTTACAGAGTTACCCGATTATAACAAGATCACGTTCCCGGAGATGAAATCCATTCCAATTGAAGAAGTAGTGCCCGACGCGAGTCCAGATGCCGTCGAGCTCTTGAAGCATTTTCTGGTTTATCCCACGCAGCAGAGGATTCCTGCTAACAAGGTAAGAAATTGAGTAGTTGGCAGACTACTTGCAAGAATAACATTGTTTTCTCCTACAGGCCCTGGTCCACCCATACTTTTTTACATTACCTCTGCCTTGCTCTTTGCAAGAATTCCCAAAGCCACCGGAAAAAAGAAGCAGTTCCCAGCTAAGAATGGATCCAGAATTCAACCAGTACGTCTTCACTAAAGAGAGTTTGCCAGATTTCTCCCTAGTGGCACCATTTGCTGCCTTAATTGGAAATGACTAAACGTAACCTCTGTCGCCAATTAAATTTAATGAAAATAAACGTGCCTTTAAAGAAGTCTTCTTTTCCTATTGGAAAAACTCAAAGAAAACTTTCTGATCTTTTTTTAAATAACAGCTTTACATAACAATTAAAGTTGAAAAATTTTAAATAAAAAGCGTATTAACGTGGTTTTTAAAAAATAACTTAACTTTCATTGTAGTTGGATTATGTTTATGTGGATCTAACTCATCAAAAAGTTCGAAACTTTTTGTTTCACTATTTGAAAATGCCGAAAATTGTAAATAGGAAATCGTCATGAAACTTGCTTGAGAAACACCCCAAACAAGTGGAATTATTGTATTTACTCCTGTATTGCCTCTCCAACAACTTTTAAAAGTAATTTTTTGTTAAAAAAATCAATAAAAATAAAAAATGCTTATTTAGTGTCGATAAATGCGCGATTGTGCATGCCATGTTTGATTTTCAAGGATTTTATCAGCAGGCGTCTGTTAAGTCAAGGAATTTTAAATGTTCCAAGTTTTACATTGCATATATCTGTTGGACATGCTGATAAAAATATTAAAAATGTGCTGAATTTTTCTTCATATTTTTATTTTGAATATGTAAATTCAAATGGCCACTTTAAGTAAACATCGAGATAACGTACATAGGTTATACAAAACGTATTTTTGGGTCAAGATGCACCCCTATCCAATCTAAAGCTTGAGAAAATGTCAATGGCAAAGACATTGCCATAATGGTAAATGGTCTTGTTCACAAAGTTAAAAATTCCTTAACCACTGGTTGTGAGTCATTAGTGTGCCAGAAAATCCAGCTTTCTAATTTGCACCAAGTAGTTTTGGAAGCGCCTTTCAGTACACAAAGCTACTGTTCTTCTGGAATGACCTGTTGCAAATGCATGCAAATAAAAATCTATCCTTTTATCAAGGGCCTCATGTCCCTGTGTACAAAGTATGCACGAACAAGGACTAGTGCACCTTAATTTTCAAGCTTGGGATTATTTACAAACCAATAAAATTGCGAAATTCAGCAGAGCTTTGATCGGAATATAAAATCTGGACATCAGCATGCTATACCCAAGACAATAACACTCCTAAACTCTGTCAAAGCGTCTTGAAACGTTCGGCGATGAGCAATATTTACGCATTTTGGTCGAAAATGACAGAAAGGCAATGGTCGAAACGTAGGACTTTAGTCTCTTGCAGGTAATGCTGATAACCTCACCATGCTACTTTCTGATCAGACTTCAAACAAAACTGTATCCAGCAGATTCAAAGACTTTGTTATGGTTTCATCCTACAAAAAACAATAATAGTGGGAATTGGTCAAAGCATTTAGAGGAAAAATATCAGTAAATGAAAGCATGGACCTGTTTATATTTTTTTATAATTTTACTGAATATGTGCTCATTATCTTAATTAAGACTATATTTTCTTTGGTATCCTTGCATTATGAAATATTTTATACCGTATTTTTGGTATTTTAGTAACATTGACAATTAAAGGAAAAAAAATTCTGGAAATACGTACTCCTAAACAAGTTTCCATGAATTCGTCGAGGGTCACGACACCATCTTGATTAAGATCAAGTTTCTGTAAAAAAAGTTAAACAAAATGTTGGGTTTTTAAAAAAACGTACCCAAACTTACTAAATTGATGGATATTTAATGGTCCAACCTGGAAAACCCGTTCCACATGGTCGGTGGCCGTGTGCTTGTCCACTGCTGGGTCAGTATACTTTCCCAGCAACTTATAAATTGACGAAACTATGTCCATCATCTCATCTCGAGTGATGAATCCATCTCCGTTGATGTCATACAACGAAAACGCCCATTTCAACTTCTCCTGCAGGCTTCCTCTTGACAGCAACGACAAACCAATGACAAACTCCTGCAATGATAACAAATACTTATTCCATTTTAATTTGAGTTAATGCATACATCTAAGGTCCAATACTTAGTATTTCGTTTAGTGCCTATATACTGCGTCTAAAATGTACTGTTATTTGGCCATGTATTTCTAAAATGCTGTGTTTCAAAATAACAAATTCTGCTGAAATTTTATCAATAAAAGGAGCATTTCATAAGAATTTCGCATGTGATGTGTCATTTATAATTATTGAAAATGTTTAAAATACCATCACTACTGGCATAATTGTTTAAAAAAAAAAAATACTACATGCCAATTTCGTCAAAAACGCATTCTTCCATTTCATAACATTAAAAAAGACAACAAATTGCCTACGACGTGTTTCAAAATAACAAAAATTATGCTGCATTTTCATCACTGAAAGGAGATTCTAAAAGAATTTCGCCTATGGTGTATCATTCATAATTACAGAGAATGTTCAAAATGCCATCATTACTGGCAGATTTGTCAGAAAAAATACTCCTAAAATGCCTCATTCCTTAATATTTTGTCAAAAACGTATTCTTCCATCCCATAACAAGTTGTCAAAAACTTATCACATTCCTTGAAATTGTGTTAAAATGCATTGTTATTGCTTCTGTTGTACTATGACATATCGACATGTTAACACACAATTGAACAATACGTATAGTAAAAAATCATTGTCAAACAATGAAAATAATGAAAAATAGCTTTCAAGGTTTACTTTAAAAAAAAAAAGAAAAAAATTTTAAATGTTAGTATGAATTAACATTTATTTAGGCTCAAATTTCTACTGTCATTATCCTACTTTTTTTCAGAAAATTCCTAAGCAAAATCATATGAATGGAAACAGCTGCGGAATCTCCAGATTTGGTAGTTGGATAGCATGGCCAATAAACCACAAAGTATAATATTTTAAACACGTTGGGTATGCCAAAACAGCCTACACATGATAAAAAGTATAGCATCATCCATCCAGCTGTCATTCGGATGTCTTGTTTTATACGAATTTGAAAGTAAGTTATCAACAAAATTCCTACAACACTTACACGTCAAAATACACTTAAAACACGTAGGAAGAAAAAGATTGCATCGTCAAATTTGACAGACCGACGTACATTAATATTATCAAATTACAGTCAGCATGCCATTTTGTTTCTAAAGGCATGCCAAATCGCAATGAATGGTATGTTCAATATTTTAGGAGGAACTGCATGCTTTGCCACTTCGAAGGCATCTCATCTATGACAGCAGATAATCGGCCTGCTTTTAAATGACTGAATATAAAGTTTCAGAAATGTGCCAATCAATAACCCCAGCATTCCCAGTTATACAATTGGTACTAGCTATGTGATAATCAATCAACCCATATTCAGACAACTCGTCTTAACACGTTTTTTTTTCTAAAAAAGTTTAGAATCATTTATATTATGTTCTAACGCCAAAAGAGGAATGACACGTTAAACAAGTGGTAATTTTATAAAGGACTTGGGCGGTACGGACACTAAAAATGGATGTCATCCCCCCTCCAAAAAATATTAAAGAATCCTATAAATATAATGTATACTCGTATTTAAGTAAAGTAAAAATAAAACATGCTTATGTTGAGTTCGTAGTAATTTAAGATAAACAGTTTATAACTGTGCAGAATTTGGTTTATTCCAATTTTAGAAAAATATAACAAAGGCTGGAAGCTTGTCTGCATGACGATGATTTTCGCAATATATAATATTACTAATTGTAAGAATGTAAGTAATTAATTAAGAACACAAATACATGTATACGGGTGGTTTAGATCCATCTTGTACAATTTGGACACGTACCCTACTTTGCCGACAGACATTTCGCAGTTTCCCACCAATTCACATTATATACCCTTATAGAATAATAATGTTATAATTCTATTATAATGTTATTTGAAGTCAATGTTTTTCTAACATGCCTTAACTTAACCTAACCAAATTATTTGTCGGAAAAATGGCATGTCAGCACGGTGAACAATACAAAATTTAAAAATATTTTTAAATTTTGTTCACAAGAGAATCGCCATTTTTGTAATTTAAAAAAAAAAGATTGTATATATTAACTTGGAAATGATCCAAAAACGAATGCATTCCTGCCACGTTTATTTATATTTATTTAATAACAATAGAGCTCTAAAAGTTTACTAAACATCAAATTACTCTAGTTCAAAATCACTTTTTAAAAACAGAAATATAATCGTGTATCTTTGAATTACCGATGTTGATTTTACAAAAAAATTATTACTTAGCACTAGTTTGTGTAGTTTTTTAAATGCTTCCTTTCCTCAAAAATTCATTATGACGTTCAGAGAAATTTAATTAGATTAAGACGCATATGTACCCGTTTTTTTACACTATCAATTAAAAAAGATGTTAATTTATACATTCCTTTGAGAGCAATTATTCCGAAATACATGTAACCCTATATCGGATGTACACAACTTATTAAACTGCAAACGGTATACATATTGATATGAAGTTATCTTCCTCAAAGCTTTGTTTAATGACTCTTTTATCCCCCAGATATCCGCTAAAATATAAAAACACAGTTAACATTTTATTACACTGACCCTAGAGGAATACAACTTACATTGTCTACATTTTCTCGAAAATGTGTTGTAAGGCTTAATGGTCATAAAATGCGCCATAACTCATTCGTTCTTTTGTTTAATGTCAAAGGTGTATTGTTTTTATATTCATTGAAAGAAAAATTATGTCAGTTGATTAATATAAGCCTAGCTGCTGAACAAAAGACTCCAAATAAGGGTATAAGGACACATGCTAAGGTAACGTCACGTTTAATTAAGAATTTTATAATGAAGAAACCGTCATTTTAAAAATATGTGATGTCTAAGGTTGATACTGAGTTCCATGTAATGAATACATGCACACTATTACACTATATATAGTGTATAAATCATACTTGCCTTGAAGTTGATGGAGCCACAATGTTGACGATCAAACGTGTTGAAAACATAGTGTGCATACTGACTGGCATCTACAAGTATAAAAAATAAGAAAGAGTTAAGATTAATTAGTAAACTTTACAGCATCATATAATATCACTGTCAATAGTTTTTTAGAAATATTCTGTAAATGACAGCAGACGATTTCCGTAGATAATAACATGTTCATGTTGTTATTATTTTTTAACTTTTGTCTGAATGACGATTACGGAAAGATGAGTAGGGAATTATGAGTAGGGCAGGATGAGTAGAGAATGATGAGTAGAAAACGATGAGTACTTGACATGTTTTCTTTACTTTTGCAAGAAATAGATGATGACCTGCAACTCTAAGCGAAATTTTTACCAAAAATTAATCTCAGTTGAAGGTTCCTAAAAGATTACAAACTAGGTTACTAATATCTCAATATCTGAAAATATGTAAGAGATGCTAATTCGGAATAACACGCCAACGACGAAATTTGACGAAAAACTATAAGCTTTGAATGATAGCTTTTCATTGATTTGTAATGTCGTGTTTTTACATGTGGAGACACACCCATCCAAATACGAAAAAAAAACTTACCATAATTTAGTTCAATTATGCCACTTTTCCAAATATATTTATATATCTAACGAACCAAACGGATAGCATGACCAAACTTCAATTCAGTTACATCAAGATTTTTTTTTGTTGGTTTCATAACATTTTGTCAGAAATACATCAAAATAGTATGTAAAGATTCTGTAAAAGTCTGTCTTTGAACAAACAATGGTTTAAATTAATCAAGCTTTTAATTATTTCTTAATAGTCAAAGTCTAAATGTTTCATCTAATGTTAAAAAAATACATTGGAGCGAAAATTCTAACTCTCAGTTTGGGCGCATGAATGTCTAGTTGATGGCACTGTTTCTTATTGATGCTTACTACATTTTTATTTGTTTAGGTAACAAGTGTATGTATGCCTCATAAGACTTGTTGGAACTTCCTTGTGTGTGGCACTTTAAAACAAGATTTATTGCAAGTTGGCATCCTTTGGGAAGTCACCGAAACAGCCATCAAAATTCTTTCACTTATAAATGCATGAATTTTCAAACTTGCGATTACTGCCAAGCTGCTCGAGAGTTACTTGAGAAATGACTGCAACTGGTAAAATGACCATGCATAAGACGCCATGGCCCATAATTAAAAAGTTCAAAAACCAGAAATTCCCAACTTTTTAAGCTACTCGAATGCTGACTCAACACATTTGAAAATGTAAATAAATATAGGATGAAACGAAGAAAAGCAAAACTTTTCCATCCGCGAGCATAAACTTTTACACACTGTCTTCATCAATATTTTATGCAGTATTCCCTCATCGAGCATATATCTACATGTGCCTTCATGAATACTACAACAACTGCACTCATGGCATGCCGTATCGTCTATCTGCCAAATGTAAATCACCACAAGCATACAAATGGGAGCGCAAATAATCGGCTTAAATTAAAGTAAAATGAAATGTTCGAAAATATCAAGTGCGCCTTCCATGTTTCAGGAATTGCATTATAGATGGCGCTAGCAGTTGCCAGGGCGTTCCCTATCACGTACGCGCGTTAGATGCACATTATCATTGATGCAACTCGGGTAGATTGATTTTAAACACATTATTAATGTTCTTATTATTAAGTTTATATTATCCTGGCTACACAGTCAGTAAGATAATTCAAGAAAAACCAATAAAAATCGAGGCAAAAAAATGTAAACAAGAAAAATAATCTATCGGATGCACAAGCATGCACACATGCCAATCTATATTTCCTTCAATTATTTTCTGTTTTACTTTATTTTTAATTAATCATCCCGTGCAATTTTAGATTAAAAGTTAATGAAGTTTCCTCGTAGAATGTAGGAGGCAATCAAAATTACTGCCAAACTTGGACAGAGTTGATTTAAGAACGTGAACGGAGTGCCTAAATGCAGGTTTAATCTTGTACATATACTCATAATTGAGTTTATTTTTCATCATGAAAATAGTTTGCCCACCAAATTATTGCTATGGGAACAACACATGAACAATCTAAAACCTTTTAAGGGAATGACAAAAAAGTGAAATTTTCCCATTTGGGAGTAATAAAGCATGGATCTTTTTTATGATATTTTATAAAAGATAAAAGAGTTCATAAACTATACTATATTCGAAAAAATAGCCTCGATGTTATCATCATGAATGATTGGAAGTGCTACTTACTAGAGTATTTCACACAATTTTCAATTACGTGTTAAAAAAAACTACAAATACTGTTAATAAATTGCAGTTCGTTAATAGTGAATGAATTATTCAAAAGATAACGATTTAATCAATATTATTTGTTAAATATTTACAAACAATGTCTTATTTGTTATTATCCGAATGAGATAAAATGTACTTTCAAGTCGACAATTTCTTTGTGAATATTGCCAGTTTTGTGCTATTCACATTTCAGATATGAATGAAAACTTTATCATGTATTTTTTGCTAAATTTTCAGTTTTAATGGTTACAATGTTATCATCATGATGTGAAGTGCTACTTATACGAGTATTTCACACAATTTTCAATCAAGTATTAAAACTGCAAATACTGTTAATGAATTGCAGATAGATAATAGTGAATGTAATCATTCTAAAGATCACGATATAATCAATGTTATTTGTTAAATACATCAGAACCTGTCTAAATGCATACGCTTGGAGCCAATGAAAATATGCTTTTAGACAGGTTGATTTATACACGGGTCACAAGTCGGGACCGGCACATTTTATGCTTTAAGAGAGGTGATTCATTTACGCAGAATGTATTTAGACAGGTTCTACCGTATTTTTCCAAACAACGTTTTATTTGTTATTATCCGAATGAGATAAAATGTACTTTCAAGTCGACAATTTCTTTGTTGAATATTGCCAGAATTGTGGTATTTACGTTTCAGATATGAATGATAATTCGTGTATTTTTTGCTGAATTTTGAGATTTAATGATTGGTATTTCTGAATACAATAGTTTTACAAGAGGAAGTTTCTACTTAAATAGAAAACGCAATTTGCTAGATATTCCTGGAGTTTTCCAAAAAGAAATGTTGACAAAATTAAATACTTTATGATATATCATTTCTGTGCGTGGTTCCATGCAGCATAAAAGGAAATACATGTTCATTGCGCTCATGAAACAGTTCCAGCACTCACCAGGGACTGTTAAAACGTTGAAGGTGAAATTCGAGACAAACATGGCTTTTAATTAATCATAAAGCAATGGTACAATTTTGACTCCACGGGGAAATTGCAAATTTTTATAACGCGTCGCGGAACAAATATTTGCCTTCACTAATTATTCGCAAAAAACTTGTATAAATTAATTCTATCGCAGGCTTGCCAGGGTGCGCAATGGAAAACGTAATTTTACAGCGTATTTTTTATCGGTTTAGAAGGTAATTGTGATTTTTTTTTCGCATAATGTGATGCATTTTAGGTCTGCATAATTATGCCCTATAGACGCCTCCCACGCTGAACAAACACGTTTTCTAATTACAACTTTGTCACTTAATTGTTCTCTCCCATTTTTGGGCCTAATTTTTGAGCCATTTTATTCCAGGTTGCCATTTGATATTCTTGTCATCCACAAGCCTAAATCCACCTTTTCCTATAGCGCTCCATATATACAACGATTCGGGCAAACAAACGCCAGTAATTTAAGCAATTAGCTTAAGTTGTCATCACCAGCTGCCATATTTGCATAAATTTGGCTTAGTCCTAATGCAGCGTAAAGACAGCAGTGAAATAATAACAGTGAGCAGTGAGCTAATAAGTTATCCAATTTCCTGAAAATTACCGTAAACCGAACACACTTAGCTTACAGGGCGTTGCCCAGCAACTTGTACTATTTCCATCTTTGATGGATTTTAAAACAGACATTTCCTAATTAAAAAAATAAATAATTTCGATTTGAATTTCGATGCAAGACTTAATTGTTCAGGTTTATGTTGAGTATCTCGTACTTACATTCTATCTATACTATCGAACTCGGGCATTTTATTGGCTGTTGGTTTATATCTTAGTTGAGAAATTACCTTAAACCATTTTTTTGTAATCCATCAATTGGTATTAAACTTGCTACACTTTGAGTCATAAAAAAGTAGACCCCAGTAAAAAAATCACAACTTCATGAAAAATGCTTGTTCCGTACATGCGACAAAACTAGGATTTTTTTCATTTTTCACGGTGCTTGAGAAACAGTTGAAATGATGTACGGGAAAAGCCACAGTTCATCGAACCCAACCACTGGCTACCAAGTAGTCCGGACTTGAATCCGGTGGAATACAAAATTTGGAGAGTTTGCAGGGAAAAGATTTCCAAATAGAAGATTAATAATATCGAAGACTTGAAACTACGAATTAAGAAAACTTTGATTTAACTCGACCAGCGTATAATCGTTTCGTCAATCAAAAAATGGCGCGTTCGACTCCGGGCTTGCGTAAAGCCCACCAGAGAACATTTTGAGCACATTTATAATTCATTTTGTTTCTACACTATTGTTCTATGGAAGTGTCAAATTTCATTTAAATTGAAGCATTTTTCACGAAGTTGTGATTTTTTATTGGGTTCTACTTTTGTATGACTCAAATTGTAATTATCACATTATATTTTTAATTACCATTGCCATTTAAACATATACTATAATTATGACGTAAATTCGTTAAAACTCTTTCTAATCACATACTGCATGTACTCCTAATCACATGTACTGGAATTTGGCCAATGACTTCTTTCTACACAGTATACTGTATATTGCTTCATCATCATATTCAATGCATTTAATCGAGCTTGGTATGATAATAGAGGGAATATGAAGGGTGTCAACGAACTATTGTGTAAAAAAGATTATGATGAAAATTTGGAGTCTTTACTAGAAATCCCGCGCGACCTATTTTCCAGGAAAAAATCTCCGATGATAAATAGAAGCAATATTTGTGAATTAGCCAAAAAAATAAGTGCACCCTAGAGAAAATCGTTTCCCACATCTCGTTTTTTAACTGCAATTTCATTGTCTCCCCGTCAACTTTCGTTGCTCATTTACAACTGAAACAGTCCACAGACTGCAAAATAATGCCTTCCCTATGACGATATAAGAAATTCTTTTCTATTGCTTGGCTTCCATTCAACGCACGAAAGCCCTCTTTTTTTATTGTCAATTAAACTGGAAAATCAAAACTCTAAATGGGAATGTCTGCCAAACTATTCCGAGTGTTTCATTCTCTGGATGAAATGCAATTTATAAGTTTTTGAAAAATAAAACAAGATGACGGATTCATCTGCTTCCATTATGGCTATACAATAAAAGCTTTTTCGATTCAACAGATCATTGTGCGCCATTAATAAACAAAGCAAACTAAAAAAAATTAAGAAAGATGAAATGCAGACAACATCATAACAAGTTTCAATAAATTGGCAAGTCTTCACACGTGTACACAAACTGTTGCAATGCCCACCAAAAATTGTATTGCCAGAGAGTCAAAGTACACATAGTACGTTTTGAGTAGATTCTGCATTAAATTACTCTTTGTACTGGGTACTCTTTTACTAGTAACTCAATTCATTCAATAACGAATTCCTAAACGATACTTTTACAATCCACTATACTCGTATCCAATACTCATATCCATAAGTGCCCAAGTCTAATTACGATACTAATCATATTCATTATGTATGATTACTGATTACGTGTACTCTACTCACTATGAAGAATACAATAGATCCTGTCTGAAAGCATACGTTTGGGACCAGTGAAAAATATGCATTTAGACAGGTTGATTTATACACGCAGGTCCCACAAGTCGGGACCAGCACATTTTATGCTTTAAGAGAGGTTATTCATTTACAAAGGATGAATCTTACTAATTTCATATGACGTCTGGTTACATGTACTCTATACTCGTGCTATGGAATATGATGATTCCATCACAATAGTAATCAGTACTCCTACTCATGAGTACAATTTACCCAAGTCTGCTGTGCAATAAGCGGTCAATGACGGAGTGGCCAGGGTGTCAGCTTGACCAATGGCAAGTGGACCCATGATGGGGGCCATGATGAGGGGGCCCATTATGAGGTTTACCCATGATGAGGTTGGCCGATGATGAGGGGGATCATGATGATGGGGGACCATGATAACGGGTGACCATGATGAGGGGAGCCCATGATAATGTGGGAGCATGATGAGGGGCCATGATCAGGGGGGACCATGATGTGGGGGACCAT
>JAQGAE010001867.1:0-20385 GCA_034696685.1 Julus scandinavius | reverse complement strand
TCATAAAGACGTCATTTTTGCTAGACATTTTCACGTCATTTTTTGGTCATTTTTTTGGTCAAAAATGACGTCTTTTTAACCATCAAAAATGACGTCTAAATGACGAACTTTGCTACTTGGGTATTATGCATTGATATTTCTGCATACCTATACAAAAAATGGTTCTCAGAGGTAATCGAACCTGGAAACTTGTGAACACCAGACTAACGCTTTTACTCACTCAGCCACCTGTAATTCTTGAAAATGAAGCATTATAAAAGGGAGTTATGGTTAGTTAATACAGTGGAACCTCGATTTACGAACTTAATTCGTTTCATGACCCTGTTCGTAAATGGAAAAATTTGTAATTCGAATCAATTTACCCCATTGCAATCAATGTAAATCAAAATAATGTCCACATTTTTTTTTTCATTTTTTTTAACATGGTATGGTTTTATGTGTGGAAATAATACAATAATATGTGTGGAATTAAATTTATTGACAGTTGAATGACAAAATGCAAAAGAACCCAGGTAGCACACATGGGTTTACAAAACTTAAACGACACGTAATATTCACCATGGACCAATGGTTGACGAAACGTTTCTCACACACGTTAACATGTGGGTAAAAGTGTCCAGCAAATGACACGTTTTTTTGGACACCATTTGTTAACGAGTTTTGTTCATGACATGTTATCCTATGTATGACTTTTTCGATCATCATGTTAACCATTATAAAACCATTATATAACACTATTTTGTTTTTGTTTATATACCCTATAAAAAGAGCTTTTAAGACTTAAAAAAACACCCTCACTTACCTTATTTTTCGTTCTTACTGCTGGTGCTTGTTTGAGGAGGATTTCGCTGTTAAAATCATGCAATTAATAAAAAAACAAAGAGAATTGCATATATAATTTACACATTTTTTTATTTTAAAATTAAACATATTTACATATAACAAAAGGTAGTTGGAATGTTACACCCGGCTCTTCACCAAGACGTACATTGAATCTAACTTGACATTTTTACTAACATATGCAAAACAGCTTGCCGTCCGAGTTTTTTTCAGCCGCCGTTTTATAAATATCAAAACAATAAATCTCGTTAATCTTGAAACAAACCTGGAGGGCAAACTGCTTTGCATATGGTTGTAAAAAATGTGTACTTACGTACAATGTACATCTGGGTGAAGACCCAGCTTCAGAGCAATCTCTAATTCACGGAAAAGTTTTTCGTCATGCTTTCCAAGGCATACAGATGGAGTAGTTTGTGTACATGCTAGAAAACATAAGAAACCCAACCAAATTAAAAGTTTAAAGCAATACGGCATTTTATTAAATTAATAACAAAAAAAAAGCTGTTTGAATGTTAAATGCTGGTCTTCACCAAGACATACATTGTATCTAAGTACACGTTTTACAAACATGCAAAACAGCTTGCCCTCTGGGTTTGTTTCAGCCGCCATTTTCTAAACATCCAAATTTTAAATCTATTGAAGACATGTTAAATCTCTTTAATGCTGGAACAAACCCAGAGGGCCAACTGCTTTGCATATGTTTGCAAAAAAACGTGTACTTACGTGCAATGTACTTTTGGGTGTAGACCCGGCTTCATAGCTATGTATAATTCATGTAAAGTTTAACATCATGCATTCCAGGGCATACAGATTGAGTACTTCGTAAAAATGCTAGAAAACATGCAACCCTACAAAATTAAAAGTTGAAAGCAATACCACACTATGAAACAAACACTTTTCATTTGAAAACAAAAAGAAAACAAACATTAATTTACGTTAATGAGCAATGCGCGGATGGGAGTTTTTCCGGATAAAGCCATTAACGGGAACTTTGAGACACCAAATCGAGCTTGGAATTGGGCAGAAGTGATCTCCGGCTTGGATCATCTTCTGAGGAACCCTGATCGCAACGTTATCAGGTTTAAAAGGGATTTAACGTTATGTTCCGAATTAGGGACAGGGATAAACTTGGTTAGTAATAACTAAGTCTAGTAACCAGACAGACTAGTAAGGCTTATAACTAGTGTGTCTGACGATACTTGGAGTAATTTTATTCCATCATAAGTATCGGATTCTTTCAATGGTATGGTTTTATATGTGGAAACAATACAGTATTATCTGTGGAATTAAATTTATTGGCAGTTGAATGACAAACTGCACAAGAATCAGCATTGGATTCTGACCTGGGAACGAAGGGTTTGTGTATACTAAGGAGGTCCGAAAAATGTCCTTGTTTGCTCAACACTGCTATTTCCTCTTAATTCCCTTTTATCAATGACTGCCCGATATATCACATATTTTAATCAATTTTGTGTTGTCGATAGGTGCTTTTTGGGGTTCTGCACAACACCAACCTGATCAAGGTTCTATAGTGTTAGATACGTTACAATTGCCTGGAAAGTTCTCATATAAGAGTAATATTAGAAGACCGCAGTTTAATTACCAAAAAGAAACCGCATCGTGATTATTTAGAATAGTACAGACCGTCGATTAATTTCGCCATGTTGTACTCCTTGGTAAGATCCAAAACGCGATCACAACTTTCATGTTTAACTATAATTTTTTTTAAAGGGGTGCACAAGCAAAATCTAAGTCCTATATCTGCCATGTATTTTTTTCAAGAAAAAATGTGGGCAAAGTAATACAAATTTGCACAATAAAAAAGTTTGTTATGATCAACCATATTAAATGATTCCAATAGAGAAAATTTAAAAAAAATGCCGCTGTAGTTTTTAAAAAAAATGTTTTTCAAAATGTGTGTAGTCAATCATTTTGATGTAAAGGGGCAGCACGTGACATGACAATTCATCAGTCAAAACTAAAAAATCCATTTTTTACGATTTTTACCAAAAATATCCATAAATTTTTTTCTCTACATAGTACTTCACACTCTATATAATCTTAAATTGCGGAAATACATTGTGAAATATATGTATTCTTTCCGTTTTTATCCTTGGAATGTAATAGTGGGAAAAAACTTTTAAAAAAATGGAGGCATTATACCCATTTGCTAAAGCCTCGATTTCTTCAAAAGTACACTGTTACCAGATAACGCACCTACTATTTCTTTATTTTTTAGACACCCTAAGCTATTTAAAAAAATATATAGGTCACTTAAAACATGCTTCCTAATCATTAATCCCTAAAGGCAAAATACCATCTTCTCTAAACTTTTGTACTGCAGTAGGTGAAATACAAGATTGCCTGACTTCAATAAGTATTTTACAATGCAATGAGAACTATATTCCTCCAATAGCAAAAATTTCTCATGGAAGTTATCCATGAATAGTGGCACCAGAATTGCGATTTTCATTTTTATCCCCTTTTTAAACGAATTGAAACAACTTGTTTTATTGACAGCTAAATCTGACCTTGTTTGTGCAAATTGGGAACTTATCACATTTATTGGCCACTTTCTTTCATTACAGCTTTATTTTTTGGCTGCTGTGCCATCAATCTAAATTGTGCCTTAATATTTTTTAATTAAGGCACTTTTGTGATTTACGGCCTAAAATGTATAAAGAGCGGCCATAAACCGATTTATAGGTGTACTATATAATGGAATATGAAATTTGCTTCAATTTAATTTCAATTTAACTCAGTACCTTACAGTCAGAAAATAAATGCTATATGGTAGGGGTCACCCATTTTAAGAAGAATGCTCCTACATCAGTAGTAACTAACACTATGTTCACACCGAGCTTAATCCAGTTCCTCACAACTTGACTAAGCTAATCCATTTCGTGTGAATGTAATTAACTTGTCTGCTTCAGTGGGAAGTGGATTAACTTTCTGTCGCCTGCTTCACTTTTTCATTTCATGTGCATTTAGGTTTTCTGTCGTCTGCACTTCATTCTGAAATACAATTTCGTTTTTGGAGTCAAAGATATGTACGGAATTATTCCAGTTTCAATATGTATTTACCTTGTTATATATTATTTCATTTCCATAATCACAAATTTTGCCTGACTTGGTCTGACTTAAAAAATAGAATTGCCTGACTGCTGACCTGAAAATGGAACTTTTGTAACAAGTAGTTTACTTGGTGATCTTAATAAAACTACATTTAATAAAATGATCGAAATAAAACTAAACATTTATTGTATTTAAGTTTGTTTTTACTTGAACAGCGTTTAGTTATATTTCGATCATTTTTATTAAATGTAGATTTATTAAGATCACCAAGTAAACTACTAGTTACAAAAGTTCCATTTTCAAGTCAGGCAGTCAGGCAATTCTATTTTTTAAGTCGGACAGGGTCAGGCAAAATTTGTGATTATAGAAATAAAATGGTATATAAGGTAAATACATATTGAAACTGGAATAATTTCGTAAATATCTTTAAATCCACAAACGAAATTGTATTTCAGAATGAAGTGCAGACAACAGAAAACCTAAATGCACATGAAATGAAAAAGTAAAGCCATTTTGAAATGAAGTGCAGGTGACAGAAAGTTAATCCATTTCCCACTGAAGTAGACAAGTTAATTACATTCACGCGAAATGGATTAGCTTAATCAAGTTGTGAGGAACTGGATTAAGCTCGGTGTGAACATAGTGTTAGTTACTACTGATGTAGGATCATTCTTCTTAAAATGGGTGACCCCTACCATATGGCAGTTATTTTCTGACTGTAAGGTACTGAGTTAAATTGAAATTAAAGTGAAGCATATTTCATTTTCCGTTATATAGTACACCTATACCTCGCTATATGGCCGCTCTTTATACATTTTAGGCCGTAAATCACAAAAGTGCCTTAATTAAAAAATATTAAGGCACATTTTAGATTGACGGCGCAAAATAATTTGTTTTGTTACGCAGCCAAAAATAAAGCTGTAATGAAAGAAAGTAGCCAATAAATGTGATAAGTTCCCAATTTGCAAAAACAAGGTCAGATTTGGCTATCAATAAAACAAGTTGTTTCACTTTGTTTAAAAAGGGGGAAAAATGAAAATCGCAATTCTGGTACCACTATTCATGGATAACTTCCATGAGGAATTTTTGCTTTTTGAGGAATATATTTCTCACTGCATTGTAAAATACTTATTGAAGTCAGGCCACCTTGTATTTCACTTACTGCAGTACAAATGTTTAGAGAAGATGGTATTTTGCCTTTATGCCTGTTTCACACTGGACGAAAGTGGCGCACAATCAACGATTAACAATCACTCGCGCATTCTGGATGAAATTGTGCGCCGATTCACACCTGACGCACCTCACAAAAAGAGAAAAGATCGGCGCACCTGCTAATGGCGTTTTACTTGTCACCTCCACCGTATTTTCTTGCTGGCCGCCATGTTGTACGCTTCAAAACTGCTTTATGAATCCGGCATGTAAAGGCGGATTTTCGTGACGTCATGTGAGCAGCGATTAACAGCTAGTGCGCATGCGCGAGCCTCTACTTCCTGAGTTTGCAGACGAATTCTTGTGCTTTTTGAGCGAAAGTCGTCCAGTGTGAAACAGGCATTAGGGATTAACAATTGCGAAGCATGTGTTAAGTGACCTATATATTTTTTAAATAGCCTGGCGTGTCTAAAAAATAAAGAAATGGTAGGTGCGTTATCTGGTAACAGTGTACTTTTAAAAAAATGGAGGCTTTAGCAAATGGTAATGCCTCTATTTTTTAAAAAGTTTTTTCCCGCTATAACATTTCAAGGATGAATACATATATTTCACAATGTATTTCCGCAATTTAATATTATAATTGTGAGTATGAACTACCATGTAGAGAACAAATTTAATGAATATTTTTGGTAAAAAGCATAAAAAATAAGATTTCTTAGTTTTGACTGATGAATTGTCAAGACACGTGCTGCCCCTTTACATCAAAATGATTGACTACACACATTTTGAAAAACTTTTTTTTTAAAAACTACAGGGGCATTTTTTTTAATTTTCTCTATTGGAATCATTTAATATCATTGATCATAGTACTGTGAGAACTTGCCGCTAGTTGCATTATTTTTGCCTGTCATCAATGATTGAATTACGCGATTTGTGTGTATACATTTGCCGTGCTACGTCACATAGTGTACTCCCACACAATGCTCCTCCCACACTCTTTCTCAGTCTTGCCTTGCAGATTAGATTTATGACCTCTTGTAATGACATCAACAATAGCCAATACGTCGTGGTCATGGTAGACGTTACGTAGCCATATGGCACGTGCCTGTTGATAGCTAATTGGCTAATGGGTTTGCACCCTGCTGCTTTATGCAGAGGAGGCTAATTATGCACGATAAAAGAGGCTGCAAGGTCAGAGAGAGAGACAACTGCTGTGGATCCAAGAGTGGAAGTTCCTAAACTCAACAGGACTATCAAGTCATGTGTTCTGAACTTCACCTTGGAAGCTTTGGTAATCCCGTGTATACTGGATGTCCATGTAAGCCTCTTGAGCCAGTAGTTGGTCACTAATAGCTTATGATGTGGGTTCGTTCCTAACAATTATTATTAGCATATAATCATCCCTATCAGGTCGTTCAATATCATTATTGCATTTACTTACTTAAATAAAAGATCATACTCTTAGCAAGAGAAGGTACTCGTGATTTACTTCAATTAATAGGGTAAAAGTGAACAAGGAATTTCCAGTATCTTCAAATGCTGATCTACACGGTAAGAAAATCAAATATGGTAAGAATGGCTTGGAGAGTGCGGCAGGATAACCAACTTATCCTGTGGACACTCTAGGAAGCAAAGGGGTATTTAAAACTTGGGGTTTCGTGATACCTTGAATAGTGCTACCTGACCTGCAGGCTGTCTAGGCCTTAAGAAAGCCAAAAGAATAGATACCTGCAGAATTGAGTTCTTGCAATTGGCGCCCAACGTGAGGCACATATGTTGTGTCCTTAATCCATTTTAGAGTGGATTTATTTTCATCGATCTGTGAAAGTAGATTTCAGTCAAAAAAGTCAAAAAAGTTCGTTTTTCTCACTGTAATTCTTGCTTCCTTTCTTCTCGCTTGCGCACAGAGTAGCTCTCTTTGCTGCTGTATGCAGAGCAGCACGCTCAAAACAATTTGTCCAGGACGCGCAAATTGGCACTCGTGGGCCAGCGCTAGACAAAGAACAGCACCCAGTCCCTGGCTCTGCCCAATACTGTAAAAGTATTATAAGTTATACTCGTTTTTGATGCGGTTTTTTGTTTTCAGTAGTGACTCCATCACCATAAACGATAACTTTCACAAACAACGCATTCTACGCCCTGATTCTGAGAATCAGTGTTCCATTTGCATATATCTTCTCACTTTTGCGCATGATCTTTGTTTTTTTTTAATCTATTGAAACCAAATTAACTGGTATCATGACAGACAGAGGTTCTGGTTTAGATCTCCCTGTTGTAGTTGAGTTAGTAAATGAAGAGCTGCCACAAGTTAGTCAGTTAGGGACTAGCTTAACTGGAAAGAATATTCTCTCCAGTGCAGCTAATGTCAGTTTTACGAAGACATTAAAACGAATGCTAGATACCTTTGAACATAATCTTGCAGAGTCTGCTGCTCAGTATTCGCGGACAATTCATGAGTATCAGCAGGCAAATATAGCTTTAGCTAGTGCAGTTGAACAGTTGCAACAAAAGGTTAACCTACAATGGCAGCTACGTCACATACCCGTCCACATCATAGGGCGGCTTGAGAGGTCTTTGGTTCCCACGCAGCAGACATCTGAAGGACCATCTGGAAAGATAGAAGTAAACAACACCATTAGTTTCACCCGCTATTTTTGTTTTCTTCAAAAAGGAGAATTGTTTATCAACACATGCGGCCAATTAGTGAAGGAAGATTAAGGTCCAGCGGGTCCGTTTGTTTTAATCCATTTCATGGCCGCGAAAATGATAACGGCCGTAGCGAAAGCATTCCTTCTAGAAGGTTCGGGACAACCTGACCGCTTCCGCTAAACTTCCTATAAAAGGAAGAACATTTTCCTATTATTTTCAGAAAGATTTTTATTTTTACTTAGTGTACGTCTTTTGCCAAGATGCTCCGTGATTTTTACCAAATTTTTATCGAATAAATACTTATTCTTATTTTCATCAAAAAACTGGACTCCAGAATTTCTTCTTGCTTAACCCAGTTTTACGTTCACGAATTTTCTCTTTCTGTCTTTCTCCTTAGCTCAGTTTTCACACGCGTTTTCAGCCTCTGCTAATTGACACGAGATGAACCCTGAGGACAACTGATAAGTAGACAACAAATTAATAAGGCGACTGATCGGGAAAAACATCATCCACGCCAGGCCAGGAGTCATTATCCTGCCTTCAGGCTGCGACCTAGTTTCCCGTTACAGCTTTTTCTTTGAAGAGGTAGCTTCACACCTCCTCTTTAAGTGATTTGTTGAGACAAGCCCACTCCGTTCCCAGCTCGACCGGCTTACTTTGCCTTCTTCGTGAGAACTGATCATTCTCGCAACAATATGACAAACCGTCGTTCACCACTTGGTCTGGAGGGAACCGAACCCGTTTCAGCTCCCGTTCCAGCCCCTGAGGGACCAGCAGTGGGACCATCAACCCCGACACCCCCAATAGGGTCTCCTACGGGACAACAAGAAAGCAGGGTGCCTAATAATTGGCGCCCAACGTGGGGGGCAACAGATAGCCCCTCCTACCATTTCGGTAAGCAGCAAGGAGGATGACGAACAACCGTCACCGGCAGAATCCACGTCTACCGGCCCGATAGTCAACATCGTCCAAGACAACTTGCAGACCAGTGGGACAACCTAGGCGACGCCAGCAGCGGAAGTCAACGGTTACCAGCCTAGCGCAGGTGGTAGCCTGACCCCCGGAGAAGGTACTCCGTACGCTTCTACGACAATCACTTCAGCACAGGGGACGATCCGGATCGACTACAACAAGAATCCAGGGGACCAACCGGTCCCGTTTCGACTCCCAGCTGAAGTAGAGATGCTAGCCAGCACAAACTTGAACTTGTTTCGACAAGTAAGGGCACTATACCAAAACGACTTCGAGCAGATACAAACCTCCAACCGTCCCGAAGCGGTTGCTTCGGTCTCCGACACCTCGTTTTAACAGCTGCAACGGCAATAACAGCAAGAGAGGGAGAAACGGGAACAGATGGAAGTGACGATCATCCAGCTACAGGCACAAATGGAGAGACGAGTCAACGTGTCCGGCCTGCCTTCAACCTCATCCGCCAGCTCAGACCGGGGAACCATTTTTAACAACTGGGAAGATGGGGGGTGCCGTCTGTACGAGAACGGCGACACGAGAGTTTAAAAGAGGTTCCGGTAGAATCTTGGGAAGACAACTTGCAGGATCCCAGCCAGGGATTCAGTATGAGCCGACTCACTGGGGGGGTGCCACGCCCTCGTACCATGGAAGACGGTTTTGTTTCGACCAGGTATCCTATCCCGTTAAAACGGCAAATTGCCGATTTCACTCCGAGAAACCCTCACTCGTCAAGGGCCCGGGTGGAAGTGCCCCGGTTCGAACCTCTGCCACTACAATCCAGAAAAAACAACCACTCGACGCCGTATGTGGAGATGAATCAAGGGGTGGTAGCCATTCTGGAACGACCGGTCAGAACACCGGCCCGGTCAGCAACTCGAACGGCAACCACTGGGACGTATAATCTCACCCCGGAGTTGGCAACATAGCTGAAGGATTCGCATAACCTGGTGGCTATCTTTGCTCAAGTACCCTGTTTCACGGGGAAGAGAGGTACGTTTGCGAATTGGTTATACCTATTCACCGTGACCGGGGACAGCTATGATCTTCCGGATCAACAATGTTGGAGCACTCTGTTCTGGATCCTCCAGGGAGAGGCCATGCGATGGTGGCAGATACATCAAGACAAGGTGTATTCGTATAAAGATGCCATCGAGCGGCTTAAGTCCCGCTTTTGCGAGAACGAGCCCGATCATCTTATACGACAGAAGATTAACAACATGAAACAGTGCCGGGGAACCAACACTCAGCAGTTTGTCGATGCCATGTTGCACAAGTTCAGGTCCATGGACCGGGAGCCGGACATGGAGAGCCAAATAGACACTGTCTATCATGCGGTGCATCCAGACCTCACCCAGCATTTTCAACTGGCACAGATCAAGGACTGGAGGGAGTTCCATGTAGCCATAAAATATTACGAGGGTCTACTACTGGACTCCGGGGCCTGGGTGCGGGAGAAGAACGCCTCGTTCAACCAGCACAAGGGGAACGACTCCAGGAAACCGGACCAAAGGAATGGAAATCCTCATAAGAACGGCGATCAGACTAGGTGAGGTGACAGGAACCGGAACAACGATAAACCCCGGAGCGGGAACTACCAAGGGAGTAAGCCGTATGATCCCAACAAGAACCGCAACCAGACTCGAGACGGTCCCTCCCACAGTGGGGATCCTCCTCCACGTCAGGACAACAGGAACAAGAACTATAACGGGAAGCCCCGTTACTTTAACAGTTGGAACAACAATCCAAATAGAAGGGACCCCCAACCAATGCCGATGACACTCGCCGGAATGCTCAGAGAAAAGGTTGTCCGATGTGTCAAACTCCTAATTTTGACATTTACATGTGTCCAAATGACTGTTTCGCCAAAACGAAGAAGGTCAACGTGATAAAAATAGCACAAGTCAACCCGAAACCGGACCCGTTACTGCCTGGTTTCCAACTGGATCCGAATGAGCTTCTGATCAATGTTCAAGTAAAGATCAATGCTTGCTAATTTCTGGGCCTGTTGGACACTGGCGCATCTACGTGTGTGGGTGGCGGCCCGGTGTATGAAAGCGTTAAAAAGATGGGAATTCCTAAGGTGCATACCATTAAGCTGATTCAGCTGGCCGATCAGGCTTTGGTTCAGACAGAAGTATATCTGTGCAAAGCACCCATTAACCTGCTGGGACGTACAGTGACCACAGAACTGACGCTAGTCCTTACCTATCAAGGACCTCTAATACTCCTAGGAACCAACTTCTTGGCGAAGGCATCCGTCGTCATCAGTTATGGTTCTATGACCTGGGGCTTTGAAGAACCGGGACGACCCGAAGATCAAAGTACGGGAGCCCATTGGACCGGCACCAATCCCAGCTCCTCTACCAATCTTTGCCTTCTCCTCCCGTTTCAATCATTACGGTGAACTGGAGGTTTCTTACCAATGAGAGATTCATACTATCGGCCAACTAATTTGAAGTAGTAAACGCCATGCTGCAAGATCTAGCCGAAGCGTTTAAAGAACCTGTTGGTCCCGCCTTGGTGGAAGCTCAAACCATCCAGATAAAGCTTGACGCCAAACCGGTGGCGATCAAGTTGTACTCATCTTCTCCAAAGAAAAGGAAAATCATGATTGAAAAGGTTCAATCCCTGGTAGACAAGGGCTTCCTTATACCATGCAAATCCGAGTGGGCAGCACCATCTCTGCTAGTGGCCAAACCGGGCTCCACCACGGAGTTGCGCATGGTGACCGACTTCAGGGCGCTCAACAAGGTTACGGTGGCAGATACGTACCTGCTCCCCAAAATTGACGATCTCATTTCTCGGGTCACCGGGAAGCGTTATATGACCTCGTTAGATTTGACCAATTGCTACTGGCAAGTCCCCATCAGCAAAGAGTCGCAGAAATATTTTACGACCGTCACCCCGTCCGGGACGTTCTGTTACACACGCACGCCCATGGGCGCTCGTAATTCGGCGGCCCATTGTCAGCGAGTGGTGGACCGACTTTTGAAAACTCTTCCTGATGTAACGGTGGAGGTCTACCAGGACGACCTTCTCATTGCCAGCGAAGATTATTCTACCCACGTGGATGATGTGCGCCGGGTGGTGGAAGTAATCCGTGACCATAATCTAAGTCTGAAACGGGAGAAATGCAAGTTCTTCGTGGATTCCGTCAAGTTCCTTGGTCACATGATCTCTCCAGAAGAGGTGAGCCCGAACCCGGAGAAGATTGCAGCGATACTGGAACTACCTTACCCCAAGAACGTTAAGCAGTTGCGTTCCTTCCTGGCGTCGTGCAAATGGTTTGGGAAGTTCATTTTCAACCTGTCAGCTGTTGCTTCACCGCTCCATCAATTATTGAAGAAGGATGCGCCCTACGAATTCTCGGAGGCCTGCCGGACAGCGGTTGACAAACTCAAGATTCATCTCACCACTGCACCGGTACTGGCTCAACCGGACTTCAATAAAAGTTTTCACCTCTACACCGACGCTAGCCAAGATGCCATGGGAGCTGTTCTAAGGCAAGGGGATGCGGATGAGTTTCGAGTCATAGAATACGCCTCGAAATCGTTCTCCTCGGCCCAGTCCAACTACTCCACAACAGAACAAGAAGCATCGGCCGTGCTATGGGCCATCCAGCCGTTTAGGGGCTACATCGATGGCCTCACTTTCGTGATGCACACTGACCACGCCCCGCTACGATCCATCTTGGCAACTAAGGAACCTAGGGGTCGCCGTGCCCGTTGGATAATGGAGATACAGCAGTATGTGTTTGATGTGCTGTATGTCCCTGGGAAGCTGAATGCGTTAGCAAACATGCTGTTCCGAGGATCTGACAAAGTTGAACCTGTATAATTGATACACCTCTTCCTGGCAGACGAGCAACCCATAACGGCGGTAGATTTTCGAAATCTTCAGATGCAGGACCCTGAATGTTGTAAAATTTTAACGGATCTTGAGGGAAATAGTGACTTAACCAGGATGGAGCTCAAAACTCAACTGAACCGGGGTTATTCCGTCAAAGCCGGGGTGCTGTACAGACATCTCCACAGTGTGGACTCCGAAGAACCCCAACTGGTGGTTCCCCAGCTCCTGCAGAAGAGTCATCCAGTGGCGGGTCATCCAGGGGTACAGGCCACCATACAGAGGATCATCCAAAAATACTATTGGCCCGGGATGCGGTTGCAAGTCAAAGAACACGTGGCGGTGTGCGCCGAATGCCTGAAATATAAGCCTCTTAATCATCCGGACACCATGCCGATTTCGTCTCCTGTTATACCGGCCCGTTTTGAAACGGTGAGCATTGACCTGGTAGGTCCCTTGCCCACCTCGCCACGTGGCTATACGTACGTGTTCTCGGCCAGTGATGTCAGCACGGGTTTCACCGAGTTGTTTCCCGTCCAAGATGCGTTAGCGGGCACCATTGTCAAAGTGTTCATCGAACATATTTGTCTGCGTTATGGGACCTCTCATATGGTTCGATGTGACAACGGCCCTCAATTTGTTTCTTCCATCATGAACCAATCCTCCAAGGCCATGGGCTTCCAGGTGCAACGGGTGGCCAACTATCACCCTTAGGCCAACCCAGTGGAATGCCGTCACAGGGATCTCAAGACCAAGTTGGCCATCGCGGTGGACCAACGCCATTCAGATTGGGATTTGCATATGCAAGCGGTACAATGGGCCATGAACACAGCCACCAACCAAAATATGGGACATTCACCGTTTTTTCTGCCGTTCGGCCGAGCTCCTCGAAATCCACACGACAACGTGCTGGGGTTCAATGAATATTGTGCGGATTCGTCGTTTCTGCGTCACTCTTTTTCTGAGTTTTTGGAGGACCTATCCTCAACGGTGAGGGAAACCAAAGACCGACTGGAGCTGGCACAGGACAAGCGACGGACCAAACATAATCAAGCAGCTCTTCTCCCTGACTTTAGCGTGGGTGATAAGGTTTTGCTTAAACAACGAGGGAAAAGCTACACCACTACAGGTGTAACGGCGAAGTTAAATCCCAAAAGCGAAGGCGCGTTCGAAGTGTCAGCAGTCAAGGGTCCTTCGTCATTTGAGATCAAGGATGTGCTCAACGGGAAGGTGAAAAAGGTTTACAACGCTAAAGATCTGGTTTCCCTAATGATGACGGAAGAAGACCGCCACAACCCCTATTACAACTAACCACTCTAACCCCTAAGAAGAGTTCTAAACACAAGTCTAAGGCGACTCTTCCAAAGGCGACCAGGAAGCCTCCTGGGCGACCAAAAAAGGCGATCGTACCAAACACTGAGCTGATCAACCATGAAGACAAGGAACTATTAGATGCAATTGTTCAGGAATCTCAAGAGTTTGACGTTCCCACCGAGACAGTAGAGACAACATCGGTGGATATCCCAGTACAAGATGCTTCCCCAACCAAACAACGGGAGATCCCCAGCACAACGACTCGTTCTGGCCGTTCCATTACCACGCTGTTACGCTTTTAAGCCGTCATGATGTATGACCTTTCCAAGGCCATGGCAGCCTGCTTTGCAGACTTTGGACTGGAAATAGTACTAAAATTCTGGGAATTTGTACGAGAGTATGTATTACAACAGAACATAGACGTGAAAGAGGAATCTTTGGTCAACTATGTGTGTTCCTTTGCCACGGTATCTCATTTCTCCGAGTTAAAAGAACTTAACTTCAAACGGCCCGAAATTGATAACGCCGCGTGCACTCTGTTCTACAAAGTAGGTCGGGCGGCACATGTTTTAATAGAGAAAGGATGGAAAAGGGATCAGGGGCATGTATATGACGAAATATTGAGTCCTACGTTGTACAAAAATCAGCTGCCTGAATCGGATAACAATCTACTCGTGGAATATGTTGGTTGTTCCGCGCTTTTGCGTCACCCTGTACGCATCAACCACGTGCGTATACAGACTTCAAGGCCACGGGACCAGACTACGTGCCAGGTTCCCAGAGGGGACGACCAAGCCCGCCTACGTGTGCTGGATTGGCTGAATGCCAGGCCTTCCACTTCTAACCAATCAGCGCAAGGGACGAGTTCACCAGGGTATAAACAGGCGAACTTCACTTCAAACCTCGGGCTTTCTTCATCTCCTCGAGCCAACGTGCGTGTCAGCTGGTCCAGCGACTCCTCTCCGACTTACCCGTCTAAGATGTCACCAGCCCCGAAGACCAAACCACCCAGACGCCATCCTGCTCAGCCGACCGTTCCACAGCCCTCACCAACCACACCGTCCAGTTCAAATGCAGTTTCGACAGGACGTCCTGTAGAAGGTCCGAAAAATGCTCCGTTCCAAATAGCGTTTGAAAAGTTGCAGCAGGAGTACCTAGACTTAGGTCAACGAAGTGCTACGCTGTTAGCACTCCAAGCGAACCGAGAAGACCCCACCGTTCGCGCTTGTCAAGCCGTTTTCAGCCTACAACGTGAGTTTCCTGGTTGGTCAGCTCTTGACTTTTCTGACACTCCTGCAACGCACCAACCTGCCATGTTCCCGCCACTGTCTTCAGCCACACAATTGGTTCCTGATTTAGTGCGGCTAATCGAGCATGCACGTGGAACATTCACGCAAGCACACATTGCGTTACAGCGCTGCACCGCTGTTGAGGCTAACAACCCAGTTGCAGTCACCAGCAGTCACCTGTTGCAGGCCGTTTCCAAGGCGTCGTCCGACGTGGTGTATTTCAGCCATTTGGCTCACACCCAGCAGGAATGCTGCAGGCTTGAAAAGGCGAAAACCAAACTAGTGGAGGAAGAGTTGGATCAGCTCAAAGGTCTACACCGCCAGCTAGATGAGCAATACCGAAAACTGTCGGAGTTATGCTGTCTGTATGAAGAAAGACGTCCTGAGGGTCTAGATCACATCCCGTTCGACCCTACTCTATTCGAAGCTGCTCGACTTCAGCCATCACCGTTACCGCTGCTCACGGTAACTACACCAGATCTGGCCGCATCAGTACAGGAGTTTATCCAGCAGGTACGGCCTGTTACACCACCGTCAGCAATGCCTTCCATCAAATCTACCTCTCACTCGGCATCAACAATTTTGCTTAGTCCCGAAGTCTCAGGGATTACTACACTGATCTGGGCGGGCGCCCTGGCTGCTATGGACACCACACACATCACTACATCACCTTCTACGGTCACTCTAAAACATGCTACACTAACACGTTGCACGCCGTTCCAGCCCATTCTTGGTTCTTCCATCGTGCCTCACGATCGTTCAGAGCCACAGGTTATGCTAGAACGACTACAGCGAAGAGCGGACCAGTATGGGAGCACTCCGGAAGCCGTTGCCTCTCAACCACCAGGTCCCTCTGCCCCGCGAAAAGTGGCCGCCATGCGCACCGGGACCACAAGGAAACGCTCGAACGAGAAAACCAAGGCAGACAAACACAAACGTCAACGGGCCACAACACCAATACTTACCCTACACGCTACACCTGAGTCAGCCGCGGTTGCCACGCTGTCTAGCCCTCGCAGTCTACCGGGCCGCTCACCGATACATCATCCTTCCGCTTCCCGCTCCAGTGAGCGCTCCACTTCAAGGGACAAATCTCACAAAGATGCCTCATCTTCACACCGTTCACACTCATCACGACACCGACACACAAGCTTAAGAGACAGGGACCGCCCCAGTTCCCGGTCCAAGGACCGAAGATCCTCTAACGACCGTTCGAGACCTGTTCAGGCCAAACCTGCTCATCACTCCGGCTCGCCCCGTTCGATGCCAGCAATATCGACACCCGCCGAGATGTCGAGATCCAGTGAGGGACGTCACACGCCACACACCGAACAACTACATGCTAGCCCACGTGATTCAACAACAGGACATTCCACACATCCTAGCCGTTCACACACACCCGTGGAGAGACCTACACCCTCACCTACGACGGCAGCTCTACTCAATTTGTCACCCAGGGATGATTCTCTACAACACTCCCCTAGTCAACTCCTGCCCATGAGTTGTCCGGGGAAGTTATGTTGGGAAGTTTACTCTGACCGTCTGCAAAAGAAATTCGAAGTAAAACAGTATCTGATGCACCCAAGCCGCTTCAACTTAGCAGATTCAGTGAAATTGAAGAACTATTGGGACAAGTATCATCAGATGGCGAGCATCCCACCTGAAACCCGTTACGTGGCCCCGAAGCCGGAACATCCAGACTACCATACCTGGACGGTTCTGACCAAGCATCCACGACCTGGAGGCGGGAAAGAAAGCTGTTGGTGGTGTGTGTTTAAGTCAAAACACTTTGACTATTGCTTTTATTGACACGGGGCTTACCCCATTCCATCGAGCCGTCGCGTCTCCGCCGACTGAAAGAAGCTATCCTGTGTCATCGATGGGAACACGATCGACCTAATGGCCACCATGGTGCACCGCTACTAGTTCCCACCGGGCCAGCGAGAGGAGTAATCTGCTAGCCGTTTTGTTCGGGGAAACGGTTTCTTATTCATGAGTCACAAACCTCATTTTGGAGAATTTTGTATTTTTATATGTCACTTTTTTTATTTTTTATAATTAATGTCTGTCCAGTCGTTTCTTAATCACGCTGGCCTAATAAAACCATTGTTTTCACCCGTTCTTTTATTGTGTATGTCAATTTTTTTCATCCACTAATTACAGATACCACTAAGCTTACCGTTTTTTAACTGTGAAACCACCCGTTCCTCCGTCGAAGTATCGATTGCTTTGGGAAGTTTACAACGGCAGCTACGTCACGTACCCGTCCACGTCATAGGGCGGCTTGAGAGGTCCTTGGTTCCCACGCGGCGGACATCTGAAGGACCATCTGGAAAGATAGAAGTAAACAACACCATTAGTTTCACCCGCTATTTTTGTCTTCTTCATAAAGGAGAATTGTTTATCAACACATGCAGCATATTAGTGAAGGAAGATTATGGACCAGCGGGTCCGTTTGTTTTAATCCATTTTATGGCCGCGAAAATGATAACGGCCGTAGCGAAAGCATTCCTTCTAGAAGGTTCGGGACAACCTGACCGCTTCCGCTAAACTTCCTATAAAAGGAAGAACATTTTCCTATCATTTTCAGAAAGCTTTTCATTTTTACTTAGTGTACGTCTTTTGCCAAGACGCTCCGTGATTTTCACCAAATTTTTATCGAATAAATACTTATTCTTATTTTCACCAAAAAACTGGACCCCAGAATTTCTTCTTGCTTAACCCAGTTTTATGTTCGCGAATTTTCTCTTTCTGTCTTTCTCCTTAGCTCAGTTTTCACATGCGTTTTCAGCCTCAGCTAATTGACACGAGATGAACCCTGAGGACAACTGATAACTAGACAACAGATTGGTAAGGCGACTGATCGGGAAAAACTTCATCCTTGCCAGGCCAGGACTCATTATCCTGCCTTTAGGCTGCGACCTACTTTCCCGTTACAGCTTTTCCTTTGAAGAGGCAGCTTCACACCTCCTCTTTAAGTGATTTGTTGAGATAAGCCCACTCCGTTCCCACTCACTTTCCTTCTTCGTGAGAACTGATCATTCTCGCAACGATATGACAAACCGTCGTTTACCACGTGGTCTGGAAGGAACCGAACCCGTTTCAGCTCCCGTTTCAGATCCTGAGGGACCAGCAGTAAGACCATCAACTCCGACACCCCAATAGGGTCTCCTACGGAACACCAAGAAAGCGGGGTGCCAAAAACCATCCGTCCTTAAATAGTAGCACTGCTTCAAACTTTTTGCCAAATACACCAGTGGGAGTAGTGGGTCAGAGAACGGCTTTGCCATTATCTTCCACTAGAACTTCTCAATATCCATCTCCATTACATTTGACTAGGTCGCCCTGCATGCCAATTGAAGGGGTCCCTAGGTTTCGAAGTTTATCACCAAATACCACTGATACTCCGTTAGCGAGGCCTCCGGCCCCTAACTCTCCTGTAGACACTGGTTATCATCCACCGGGACATTATAGAGAATCTGGTCCAGCCCGAGCTATGCGTCTTATGGGGCATACTGATAAGTTTACCGGCATTGGTCCAGAAGAATGCGAAATTTGGATAACCTTAGTCGAGAATCTGATGTCAGATCTTGACGTAGCAGAAAAGGATTTTATGACCCTCATAAGACATTTGATGCAGGGGGAACCTAGGGTTTGGTGGCATTATCGTATGAAAAGTTTGCGAACTTAAAAGGATGCTAGGCAAGCCATAGAACATCGCTATGGTCGTCCAAATTTTAAAGGCGGGTCAACGATATGGCTTGAGCGTCTCTGATTACATGTCTTAGATGTCCGACATGTTCAAAGACTTAGATGAGAAGGTCTCCGAGAGAACGCGGATGAACGTCATTTATGGCGGTTTTTATTTAAAGATGAAAGGTGAAGTCAATCCTGCAAAGTATGATACTTTGGAAGGCATGATGGATACTGTTCGAGATAAAGAATAGAGACTGATACACGGACGACAGTGGCCTGTTAAGGATTCGTCGTCTGGGCTAGGAACCCGTGACAATGTCATGGAAGTCTTGTCTAGGGAAAGAGACAAGAATGTATCAAAAAACCCTCACTATCATCAGACATCTAATCCTCTTGAGCGGAAAGACGCAGACAAAGCTAGGTCTTTTGATAAGAACCAGCGTAACTCTCACCGTCAGTTTGACGCCGAGACCGTTCTGAATTCAAGAACGAAGCGACGCCCACGCCGCAAGATTCCAAATCGACAACTCCTAGTACTCGGTTTGAGAAGCGGCCAGTTAACCAGGATAGAGATAAGTCCAAGGGTCGTCGATGTTATGTCTGCGGGGAGGAAGGTAAGACTATGTATAATTGTTCTAATCGGTGTAGTAGTAAGAGACCTAGGGACAATAACAAGTCTACCAGTAGCGTGAGTAGCCTAGAGGTGCTGTTGGTTAACCAAACCTCGTTGGAAGCTACTTCGCTTGTGAAGAAAGGCAAAGGGCCCTAAGCACAACTTGTGGTTGTCAAGCGTTATTTGGAAGGAACTCAAGTGGGGGGTCTTCTGGATGGGGGATCCAATACCTCTTTGGGTGGTAAGCCACTTCTTCACATTTTGCGTACCAAGGGCATTGATATGACTAAAGAGAAACGTCAGATTCAGCTGGCGGATAATTAACCCAATGTCATGACCACATATCATGCCATAGTGAAAATCACTCTTTCTGGTCACACTTTTAACATTCTGTTTATAATTGGAACTGCTTTCCGCACGCCACGAGTTATCATGGGAAGTGATTTTCTCCAGGTTGCAAATATTGCAATTAACTTTGATACAATGGAATGGTACTTTGCTGATGGTAAGAATCGTACAGCTCCCGTGGACACTGTATTTCATGATTCAATTTCCAGCAAAATTAACATGGTCAATGCAAAGGAGGAACTCACAGCTGAAAAGGTCAGGTTGCGGAAAGATGAGGGATCTCACCTATCCCCGCTACATAGACGTGCTGTGAACATGCTGTTTGAGCAGCATCTTGAAGTGTTTCAAGAACCCTCTGGGGCGGCTCGTGTCGAACCGCAGGTAATCAAGTTATTACCAGATGCCAAACCATGTTCGGTGAGATTTACTCACCAAAAAGAAACTCCAACTGAGGGAGAAGATTTCCTTGATGCTGGACAAGGGGTATTTTAAAGCCTATCTCGTCTGAGTGGGCAGCACTGTCATTCTTAGTCCCTAAAAATGACGAGGGTACCGATATGAGGTTGGTCACTGATTTTCGGGAACTTAATAGGGTCA